>PVJC01023977.1:0-25938 GCA_004026665.1 Murina feae | reverse complement strand
CACACACTGAGTGGCCAGATTATTATGACCACCTGACGTTTGTAGGCAAATTAGCCATATAGTGCATAGTATGGGATATGGAAGCGAAAGGCCTGTTCGAACACCTTTGCTGTCTGCAGTTACCAAGATAAAACATCTCCAATTTGCACAGGAACACAAGGATTGGACAGTTGAGCATTGGAAAAAATTCATGTGGTCCAATGAATCACGTTTCCAGTTGCATCATGCAGATGGCAGAGTGAGAATTTGGTGGAAACAGCATGAAAGCATGCACCCCACATGCATGAGTACAACCCTTCAAGCTGGTGGGGGCAGTGTTATGGTTTAGGGCATGTTTTCCTGGCATGATCTGGGCCCTTTAATTCGTGTGGAACAACGTCTGAATAGCACAGCATACCTAAGTATCATTGCTGATCAGGTTCATCCTATCATGTTGATAGCATATACCAATGGAGATGGCTTCTTCCAACAGGACAATGCACCATACCATGGTGCTCATATTGTGCAGGAGTGGTTTCAAGAACATGAGGGAGACTTTACCTTGCTTAGGTGGCCTCCACAATCACCAGATCTCAATCCAATTGAGCATTTGTGGGATGAAGTTAAAAGAGCCATCAGGCAGCTGTCCCACAACCATCAAATCTCACAGAACTGGACAGTGCTATTCATCAGGCATGGTGTCAGATTCCTCACCACCTTTCAACATCTCCTGGAGTCAATGCCAAGAAGAATCGTCACAGTATTGAAGGCAAAAGGTGGCCCAACGAAGTACTGATGGAGTGGTCAATATAATCTGGCCCCTCAGTGTATATTATTATAGTAGAAAATAAAAATGATTAAAGTAAACCCAAAATAATTTGAAACAAAAAACAAGAAAGATATCAGAAATAAAAAAAGAAAGAAAACACACACACAAAAAAACAGAGAAAATTAATAAAGCCAAATTTGGTTCTTAGAAAAGGTTAATAAAATTTGTAATACCTTACCATAATTGATCAAGAAAGAAAATGCAAATAACTCACGTCAAGTATGTCACTGTAGATATACTACAAACATTAAAAGGATAATAAGACAATATTATGACATTCATGCTAATACATTTCACAATTTAGAAGCACTAGAAAAATTCCTTGAAAAACTCAAATTGCCAAAACAAAAACAAGAGAAAAATCTGACTCTCTCTATGTCTTTAAAGAAATTGAAGTTGTAATTAAAAATTTCCCCACAAAGAAAACTCGAGACCCAAGTAGTTGTTACAGTGAGTTGTCTTAAACATTTAAGAAAGACATATTACTACCATCAAGGACTTAAAAGATGCCGAGGAGGCGATTTCCTTTACATCTCCATTCAACTTGCCTGTGCAAGAATCAAATGGATCTTAGAGAATGACAGTTTATTATTGTAAATGTAATTAGGTGCTGACTCCAACTGCAGCTGCTGTTCCAGACGTAGTTTCACTGTTTTGAGCAAATAAACACTTCGCTGGTCCTTGATATGTAGCTATCGATATGGCAAATGCATTTCTTTCAAAGCCCATTAGTCAAGACCGCCAGAAGTAGTTTATTTTCAGCAGGTAAGGCCAGCAATGTACCCTCACTGTCTTACCTAAGGGGTATAGGAACTCTTTGGCCCTATGCCATAGTTTAGTCAACAAAGTCCTGATCACCTTTCTCTTTCAGAAGACATTACACTCGTTTTACTATGGGCCACCAGTCCATATGTGATTGTTTCCCATCATAAACTGGTTGTCATTTGACCTGCTGAGCCATAAAGCCAGACACGCACAGGAGCACTCCTACCAAATGCAAGTGGTTTATACAACACTGGGCTCAAGTAGGCCATGAAGGCACAAGTAAGCTACAGGAAGAAGTGGCCTAAATGTCCACGGTCCCAGTCCTTTTTCTCCAAGCCTCACATTTCTACAATAAGCTGACTGAGAAAGAGAAGACTTGTGCCTGGTTTATAGATGGTTCTGCACTTCGTGCAGGCACCACCCCAAAGTGGACATTTGCAATGTTACAGCCCCTTTCCGGGCTATCCCTGAAGGACAGTGGGGAAGGGAAATCCTAGCAGGCAGGGAAGTTCAAGCAATGCACCTTGTTGTTCATTTTGCTTGGAATGAAAAATGGTCAGAGGTGTGACTCTATTGTGATTCATGTGCTTGGCTGGATGGGCATGAACTTGGAAATAATATGAATGAAAAACTGAGGACAAGGAAGTATGAAGAGGAGGTATATGAATAGACTTCTCTGAATGAGCAAGGAACATGAAGGTATTTGTGTCCCATGTGAATGCTCACCGAAGGGTGACCTCAGCAAAGCAGAATTTTAATAATCAAGTGGATAAGGTAAACCTTTCCGTGGAATCATGTCAGCCTCTTTCTCCACCCACTCCTGCCATTCTCCAAAGAGCTCATGAATACAAGTGGCTACGGTAGCAAATGCTAGTACAAAGAAAGTGCTCTGAACAATGCCCACAACAAAATGTGTCAATAAGTTAGCTACTTTTATTATTCTGTTTCACATTTAGAATAATCTCATGTTTTTAAAATTGTTCTCCACGAGGCCACCTTAATAGAAAGGATTTGGAATTCAGTCTTGGCGAGAAACATAGTGGAACTTCTCTGGAACCCTAAAGTGATTTGCAGACAAATAAATATAATCAGATTTAATAAGCAGTTATTGGACACTTACGTATACCAGGCAAGGGTAGGCACATGTACATATTTTAATCCTTAAACAACTTTTGGATGTTTACTCCCTTCATGCCCATTTTATGGGAAACGGAGACACAGATGGTTAAATAATTTGCCCAAAGTCCCACGGCCAGGAATGAACCAGATGAAGCTATCATTTCAAAACCTCCAAGTTCAAGCATTCCCATCACATCTTAGTCAGGCACAACTCAAGCAGCTTCCGACTAACCTCACCAGACTGTGTTTATTCTTTGTATATAGATAAAATTAGTCATGGGCATTTATCCCAAATATCCAAATTAACACTGCAAGTGTGTGTCAAATGAATCCAAACTGTTGGTGGGGGCGGGGAAGGAGGGAGGGAGATAGTTTCTATCCACTCTAAGTGATTTGGATCAACACCAGCGTTTCTGCCCAGCTTTCTAGACCCTGCTGCGAGAAGGAGAAAAACAGGGTAAATGGAGTCTCCCCCAACCTCCATGCCCAATGCTCGCCAGGAAAAAAAGCAGCAGCGACTAAAAATGTAACCTGTGCTGGATCCTTGCACAAAGTCGGCCTTCATTACTTACTGCTACTTGTTGGTCTAGAAGAAATATTTCATTAACTGCACTCTGGCTGTCGATTTTATCTAGTTGCCATAGAAACTTTGGAGGAAAAGCTTGCTTTTAACCCTTGGACTAGGTTTGCTACCCGGTTTTATGGCTCTGTTTAAAGAGCCCCCTTGTTATTTTAAACTCTTCCCCTTCTGCTCGCCTGTTTGCTCCTCCTGTGAGACAGCTGGACAGGACCTGTTTATGACCTTCAAACTGCCACTTGCGATTTTGGCACAATTCCTGAGAGTAGAGGGCAATAGCCAACAGTGCCTTTCCGTGTTTATCTGTGAGATGGACTCCGGCTGCAACAGAAATCTTTTAAGGCTGAAGTTTCACTTAATCACAAATAAAAATGAACTGTCTTGCTTCTATTGCCTCTGCCCAGCAAGCTACCCAGCCGAGCTGAAGTCTTTGTGGAAGGCACCACCCCACCCAGCTCCCCGGACAGCCTCCAAATTCAAAGTGTCTGGTTTCTTGATGCCCTGAGCCCTCTGCCCTGGCACCGCCCCCCTCCTCACTGCTCCTGGAGTTTGCAAATACACCACTAGGCCTATGCTTGCCTGTGCAGCTTGCCTTTCCTCCGGGGATGCACACGTGTTTCAGAGCAGGAATCTAGGCTGTGTATAGCCAGCTGGGCTCCCACGTTGTGAACTCCCACCTGTCTCCATGTCACTGTATGACATCTTTCCAACACTGTCCCTTTGTCCTCCTGCCTGGGAGCTCACCTGACACATATAGAAATTGTCATGGTTGCAATTGGTTTTGTTCCACAGGAGAGAGGTGGGTTTGCTAGGGTCAGTGGGTTTAGTAGGGTCAGTCAGGGCCCAGCCTTACTGAGGGGCAGGTGTTAGGTATTTGTGGAAGCTGGCAAATGTTACCTGTGGAGGATAGGAAGATCGCTTCCAAGCTCTTTTAACTAGGGTAATAGATGGAAGGGTGGTTGAATACCATGGCTAAGAACAATTTTACCCTCATAACATACCAACCCTGGCAAGACAGTCTCTCAGAGATGAGCTGGAGGGAAGGGCCTTACTGGTCTCCAGGACAGAACTGCCATCTCATGGACTTAGCCTTTCAGGGTGAGGATGGCAGTCGGGTGCAATGGCCTATGCTGAGCTGGAAACCACCAGGCAATTCCACCTCGCAGGAGTGTTGCCCACTCAGGAGAAGGGCTTGTCTTCGCGTTTTCATCACCACGTCTCTGATTATGGACCCCAGAGAAAGGCCCGGATGACTCCCACAAGCAAAGGGAAAGAGAAAGATTCATTGCAACGTATTCTGCTCCCGTGATTACTAACGAACGAATGAGATAAGCCAGCTCCTCAGTGAAACATTCCCTGGAGATGAGATGGCTTCAAGGTTGCTAAGAGAGGCAGTCGTCCCCTGGCAGGGAGTCCAAAGGTGAGCACGGCGGCTGGGCGAGTATCTAGGCCAACAAACATTCCAGGTGAGCCCTATCTGTGGGCAAGGACACGTTTCAGTCGCATATACAGGTTCCTCGGCACTGCGCACTCCTTGTCTGTCTCATTTCTCAGTGCCTCTCGTACCTCAGACAAAGCCTGTGCAGAGCAGATGCTGAATGAGTTAAGTGTATCCCAGGCTGGGGTTTGTTGTTTTTGCTTTTGCTATAGATCATATATTTCTGTTTTTAGATGATAGCTTTATTGAGATATAGTTCACATACCATAAGATTTACCTTTTAAAGCATGCAATTCCGCGGATTTTAGTGTATTCACAGACTTGTGCAATTATCACCATTACATAATTTTAGAACATTTTCATCACCTCCCCCCGAAACTCTGTACCCATTAGCAATCACTCCCCATCCCCCAGCCCTCAGCCCCTGACGCCCACTAACTAAATTACTTTCTGTACCTGACCACAGATTTCTGACCAAGGCATCCAACAATTTTATAGTCTCTGCATAAGCACACAGAGCCAAATTTCCATGCAGGTCATGCTCTTCAGAAAGCCTTCCTTTACTTATCCTGATGTTAGCCAATCCAGTTTTATCCTTTCTATCACTTAAAAGAGCAGATGGCTTCAGCCTTCCCCAGGCCAAGGCTGAGTCTCTGTATTGCCAAACATGTTGATGAGCATTGAAATTCAGCCCAGAATCACAGTAAGAGCAAATGCGAAATACCTGGATGTCGCCAAAGTAACTCAGGCGTTTCCCCATGCTCCGGCACCATTCAGCAACCACACGGGTGACCCCTTCTGGTGCAAGGACTCTAGTGGAATGTGGGGCATGTCAGGCCACTGGTGGGAAGTCAGGCTTGGTCTGAAAAGGCAAGTGGTCTAAGCACGGGAATTCACATGAGGAAGCACCAGCTGCTGTTGTAGGATGAAGCCCCAAGTCTGTAGCCCAGGGGTTTGAGGGTGCACTGGGAGTAGGGGCAGAGCCTGAAGACCTGAAGCCAAGGGCTGAGCTGGTTCAGGAGCCAGGATGGGCGCCAAGTACTGAACACAGGAATCTGTGGAGGCTGAACAGGGTGAACAGGGTGGTTCTGAGGACTCTGCCAAATAGTTGCTACCTCAGTCCAATTTATTCGCCCCGTTCAGCAGTTTCTGCCTGAGAGCATTTTAAAGGCACCGCGGATCTTTAACGTTGGAACTGAGAGCCACTGATGGATAACCGTGTGGAGGAGGTTAGTCCTTCAACAGCTTGGCCTCTTTAAAAAGTGAAAGCTGGTGAGAACATCATGGCAGTGACCCTTAGAGGCAGTGGTGGGGCGTCATGCTATGTCTGTACTTGGTGGTTAACATGTGGCTTTTCCAGGCTAGAATGTAAGCTTCTTGCAGGGAGAGCCCATGTCATGTTTATTTTTGTATCCCAGTGCCTAGCAGTGTCTGGCACATAGTAACCGCTAAATAAAGACTTAATGGGAGATTGAATAAATGTCTAGTACCTGCCTCAGAATAGATATGCTCTCATTTTTTTTCAAACTTCTCAAAGAGATAGGACGGCAGTAACAGTAGTAAGATTTTCAACAGAACTTAGTGGCAAAAAAAAGTACCCTTCCTCCAAAAATTACTGTATTGAAGATGGCAATTATGATACAATGTAAATGTGTGCTTTCAAATATGCTTCTCTTATCAGGGGAAAAACGGTACTACATATCCAATGGGAAAATATGTGAGCTGAATAAAGATTTTTTAAAAAACCACACAAACAGCTGGATGTAAGGCCAGGGAAAGAAGTTCTGATGCTGCTGCAGAGACAGCAAAAAACTCACATGCATCTTGACCTTCTTCCTCCCATGCCCCTGGCAGACACGGCTAACCACGTGGGGGCTATTCTTCCCCACCAAACTGAGGCTTAACTGTGGAATCCTTGTCAACACTTTATTGCATGCAGTCATTATTGCATGGTTGGTGTTGATAATGTAATATAAGCCATTAGTCATGGCTGAGCTAGAGTATACGAAGGGCGGGCTGTGGGAGAGAGTGAGGTCATGTGAGGGAGATGAGAAGGAGGCCTGGGGAGAGCCCTGCTGGGTGTCTGAGGGCCGTGGTCTGGCTCAAGTCTTGTATGCAGGTTGTTGGGTGAGTGCAGAACAGTCTCAGCCTAACTCCAGGAATGCCCTGGGGCTGGACTTGAGACAAAGACAGGAAAGAGTTCTGTTTTGCAAGAGGCCCCAGGAGCTCAGCTGAGGAGTCAGGTGACCTGGCAAAGTCTGTTACCCCAAAGCCTGAGTCTAGAGGAGCAGTCAGTTCACTAGAGGAGGGAAACAGAATTAATTCTGTACCAGGCTCAGTGAACAATCAAGTCTGCTCAGGAGATTTGCCTCAGCTACAGCTGCCTGTACCCCCAAGTCCCCTGCCCATATGAAAAATGCTGGTGTTATGCAATTAGATGGAGTGAACCGCGTCTG
The DNA here is from genome assembly GCA_004026665.1 of Murina feae. NCBI lineage: Eukaryota > Metazoa > Chordata > Mammalia > Chiroptera > Vespertilionidae > Murina > Murina feae. The sequence goes on along the minus strand of PVJC01023977.1, from coordinate 18,775 downwards.
CCCCTGCGTTGGGGGTGACAGGACAAGAAAGGAAGGAGTTGTTTCAGAACTGAAGGGGTCCTTTCTGAGTTCCAGCGACCCCCTCTTTTCCTGCCTTCCCAGGAGGTGAAGACAGAAAATTACTTGGAGTATAGCCTTTTGTTTGACAGCAGCTGCTTTGTCAACCTGAAAGGCTTGCACCTAATCTTCATAGTATAGCTCTGCAGGGCAGAGGTGGAGGACCTGAAACCCAGACAGGCTATGTGACCAGGCCTCTGGCGCACAGTGAGACAGCCGGGTCAGCCTTCAGCTCTTCTCGTTCAAGACCACTCTTCCCACCGAACAGCACTGACTCATCTGGCCGACAGAGCCGCTTTGTACTGACTTTGAGTTTTCAATGACATTTTTTTTTTCTCTGAGAAGCTAGAAGTATTTTCTTGCCTTACAGTTGCCTCAATAAGTAACAATTTTTTTTGATGCCAACAATATCTTTCTAATATCCAGGTTTGATTATGGATCAGAAAAGTCAGTGTATGGTGTAGTCTACCCTTTCTCAAAGGCAAGTGGAGTAAGAGAAGCTAGGAAGACTTCAGCATTTCCTAGACAGGCAGCGGTAGGAACTTATTCTCACTCTGAGCAACCATACATTTAGGATACAACTATTTACTTTTTTTTTTAATTTATCTTTATTGTTGAAAATATTACAGATGCCCCTTTGTGTATTTGTTGTTGTTACTGTTGTTGTTTTTCCCACTGACCCCCTCCTCCCTGCACCCCCCCTCCCAAGCCTTAACCACACTATTGTCTGTGTCCAGGAGCTATGCATACCCTATATAAAAAAGGGTAATATGCAAATTGACCCTAACAGCAGAATGACTGGGAATGACCAGTCTCTATGATGTGCACTGACCACCCCGGGGCAGACACTCAATGCAGGAGCTGCCCCCTGGTGGTCAGTGTGCTCTCACAGAAGCTGGGCTCACAGCTGGTGAGCGCAGCGGCGGTGGTGGGAGCCTCTTTTGCCTCCATGGCAGCGCTAAGGAGCAGCAAGTCAAGCAGTAAGGAGCAAGCAGGCAGACAGTAAGGATCCTGGATTGGGAGAAGGATGTTTGACTGCTGGCTTAGGTGGGATTGGCCTAAGTTGGCAGGCAGATATCCCCCAAGGGGTTCCAGATTGTGAGAGGGCCCAGGCCAAGTTGAGGGACCCTCCCCCCCCCAGTGAACAAATTTCGTGCACTGGGCCTCTAGTATGCATGTAATGTCCCAGTTAGTCTCTCCTCCCCCACCCCCCTACCTTCACCTTGCCTCTGAAGTTGCTTTTGAAGGGCTGTCCTAGTGATTAACTGGGTATGTAAATAGCTTAACACTAATACAAGAGCAATAAGGCTAAATCCACCCCCTTTGGCAAAGATGGAGGCTGGTGGTTTTGTCCTTGGAAGGTAGGCAACATGAGAAAAGTCAGTGTTAGAGACAAGGCTGGACCCCTGGGTGTCCAGATGTCCAGGCCAAAGCTCTTTCTTCTTCTCCATCCCTCTGCCATCTGGCTGGCCCACAGGCTCAGTTGGGGTCAGGGGTGGTGGGAAGAAGGCATCCAGCAACTTGGCAGGCTGAATGCTCTCTGGGGATCCTAGGGCTCTCACTCGAAAATGGGAACAGGAAGCTGTGCCCCACCCTCATGAGTGCTTTTGGGCTCATTTCAAATGAAGCACAATTTGCGGAGAACTATAGTCGTTTTGTTGGGAGGCAACAACACATGGAAGTCTGAGGTGGGAGTTGAAATTAAGGAGAGATGAAGCGGGAGCCCGACTATGATGGGGGCCCCAGCACCAGGAATGCGCCAAAGGCCACCTAAGCCGGGTGCTGATGACCCGCCCCCCCTCCACACCCTGGGCTCAAGAAGCACAGCATGTCTCAGACCCCTTCCCAACCTCCTGCCCTTCCTCAGGGCCCAGGCTGCTCTCCTCTGGGTCAGCCTCTGCAGCACCCTCAGCCAAGCCCACAGCTCACCAGGAGTCAGGTCCAAAACACAGCTGCCACAGCAACTGTGGAGGCTGAGCAAACAGCCCCAAACTGATGATGAAAAGCTGAACTGGGGCAGCAGGATGCTGCCTGGGAATGACACCAAAATGACAAAGCATGGCAACAAGGCCCCCAGTTATCCAGACCAGGAGCTTAGGGGGCGTGGTGCCCCCCTCCCCCGCCTCCCCCCCTTCCCCCAGCAAGCAGCACCTTTTCTTTTCACATGACGGTGACCATGATGAAGAGCCACTGGAGGAAAACTGTGAAAGCAGGACCGCGAGGCCTCAGAGAAGGCATCAAAGGCTGGCATACATTTAACAAAGAATTCTCCCCAGCAACCAGCAGTGCAGCCTGCCCCCAGCTGAGCCCTCCGCACAGCCTGTGTGCTTTGCCCTGGAGGGACTGAAAGCGGGGCAAGGCAGCAGGAGGTAACCACCCTTAACCCCACCCCAGCCCTTGGAATGTGAAACGGTGGTGCTGAGAGGAAAAGTTCTCCTGGGGGGCGGGAGCGGGGCATGAGCAAAAGACACACAGAAGCACAGCGCTAGGGAAGGGGAGGTTGGCCCGAAACCCACACAAGTGGAGTCGGGACAGTGTGAAAACTACAAAACCGTCTTCTCCCTCCTCATCAACATCCAGTCCCCGGCCACTGGTTCCCAGAGAGCAGCCCTGGTGCTTCCAGAGGAATCAGACTTCTCAGGTCTTTACCGGGCATCAGGTGTCTCTCGCTGAGGCCAGCCTGCCATTTCTTTCTCCAGATGTTTTCCTGTTTCTCTCTTCATTCAAGCATCACCCCAGCCTAGACTTGGTCATCTTGTTCTTGGATAATTGCAGTGGCTACCATGTGGCCTTCTCAGCACAGCTCTCTCCCCTTGGGTCTACCTTGCCATAATCATTAAGACTTTCTTCCTAAATGGCTTTCTTATCGTGAAATTCTTTAATCCCAGTTTGACGTTGCTCTCCTGTGATGCAGTGTCTGAAGTCCAGACTTCTCTGCTGGCTTTCCCAGTCCTCTGTGATCTAGCTCCAACTTATATGGCTCAAGGCGAATCTGGATTTTTTTTATTCAAGCTAAACCAGGTTCTTCCTTGTTCTCTGTCTATGCCAGACTCATCCCACCTCCATTTCTTATCCTCTTTCCTGTAGTGGCCTCCCCACCCTCTGTGCCGAACAAAATTCTACCCCTCCTTCAAGCCCAGGCACAGTCTCACGTACCCTTGTCTTACAGGTTGCTCAGGTCCCCATGATCTCTAGTTCCTCTGAGTTTCAGGTGACATCAGTGGCTCAACATGGCTCTTGTGCGTTTTTGACTGTCTCATTTGTCCAGCTGCTGTGTAAGAAATTTGAGAGCAGGGCCACTGCTTGAATTCTTCAGTGGTCTCAAGAGAACAGAGCATGGTGTTCACAATAAGAGGGTCACAATTTATACTTGTTAGTTCTACAAAGTCCAGCATGATCTTGAGTTGCAGTGAGGTCATTCATTCATTCAACAACTGCCTATTGAGTACTGAGTACTTACTATGTTCTATGATCTGTGGTGAAGCTCAAACTGTGAGAAAGACAGCAATAGTCCTCAGGGAATTTATAGATCAGTGGGAAAAACAGACAGTTCAACAAGCAATTACAATAGAGACTAGCACGATGATGCTCAGATAGGGAACAAAGAGCATGCTATCGGTGTACAGAAGGAGGGCAACTAACCTAATCTTGAGAGATTATAACGGAATTCCCAGGACTGATGTTTCTTAAAATAAGACCTTGAGTGAGCTGGTTAAGGATGCTAGGGAGAATAGAGACGAATACTTTAAAAGAACTGAAAGGGATTTAGTGGAGCTTGATCATTTCTAAGAATATCACCTTGGTTTTCCCTGTTTACTTAAAGGACCTCCGTGCTATACTTAGTTATTAAGTAATAATGTAATTATCTATTGATCTAGCCATTAATAAGCCATCTATGTATTCTTAGCCAAGTATATGTAATTCTTGTGTACTTTCTAGACGTGGTCTGGGTAGAAGCATGAGGATACAATTTTTGTAGCACCTCTGTAGATTTTCACTCTCAGTGCCTGTGGTGTTTGGCACAGTGTTGCTTACAAATGGATGGCAGGAGGAAGAGGGAGGAGAGAGGGATAGGTTAGGACCTTCATAGAATACTCTAGTCCACTGGTTCCATGCACTCCATTGCTACTTAAAGCATTTCTTTTCAACTGCAGCATGGGAATAATCTGACTGTCAACCAATAATGGTAAAAGAGATTGCCTGTATACAAATATGTAGTCCCTTTCTATTACGGAGAGCCAGAGGACTAAGGCCCATCCCAGCTGGATTTTCACATACTCAAGATAGCAGGGTAGCTGCTTGAATAGAAAGAAGTCAAGGTTTAAACATCTCCCATTTCTCAGACCAGAGTCACTGTTGGATGTACTGGCATTTTATTATGCTACTCCTGGGTTATTTGTTTAATACTGTTTCATTCCTTTTTAAAGAAGACAAGTGGTTTTACAAATAAAACATGAAATGCCAGGGCACAACAATGGATGGTTAAGTTCAGGTACAATGACTGTGTGTTCATGCAGGAGAACAGATAACCTTTTATGATGGGAGATCCTTCCAGTCCCATTGAGCCCATCCTACCTGTGGATGGACCTGTGTGCACAGAGGCCAGGTGCTGTCTAGCAAACAGCTCTCCCCTGATGTGTCCGAGTACCCCAGCCTTCCGTTGCTGCGCAGGGTAATAGCCGACCTCAGCATCTCATGCTCAGTATTCAGGGCACAGACATCAACTCTCCTTTGTCTTCCAGGGGATGGCAAAGGCTGTGAAACACACTCAAGGCCCCACAATTCTTTTGACTGGTTTGGAAACCGGAAGGCTCTGGCTGTGACATTCAACCCCATTAAATGACCGGCATTATCCGGGGCCCTGCAACACAAGTTCATTGCCTTCTGGTCTTTGACGCTGAGCACACTGGAGAAGGGCTGTGTGCAATTAAGAGCCGGCCTGGTGAAAAGGGCTCACTCACACCACATGCCTTGTTTTTGTCCTCAGAGGAGGGAGTCTATCTGAGAAAGGGTGAGCCCCTAGGGAGAAACATTTATCAAGAATTTTGAGGATGTGTGGTTATCTTGTTACGGTGACTGGGGGTTAGGGAGGCGATTCCCAGTCGGAATGCAGATTTAGGCCAGGACGCTCGCCAGCGACAGGCTGCAATGGAACTCCCCTGCTTCCAATTGTGCACAGTGAGCCATGGGTTCCTGTGCTGGGGACTGTGATGTGTTTCTGTAATAAATTCTTCCCAGTCTGTTGTGAATTGTTTCCAGGTACTTAAATGACTCAATGACTTAATATTTCACTTTAAACCATGCTCTGCACAAGAGAGAAGGCTGACATTATCAGGATTTGCAGACTTTAGATATGCCTTATCCAGTCAGGTTGGTTTCAAATGCTGAGGTAGCATTATAGAAATATTTCTTATAAATGTTAATAAATAACCCACATTGTTCTTTAGGAAAGCAGAATCCGTCTTCTCAACAGCATGAAACAGCTTTGAAGTGAGGAGACTATGGAAGTGTTTAGCTCTCTTTAGACGTAAATACAACCTATCTGAATGGAGGTTCTCCCACCTGTTTTGCTTGCTTTCATTTGCTAGACCACGAGGTTCCTATAATTCTTAGATCCTTTGGCTTGTCATTAAAAAAATATTTTTTCATTGATTTTTAGAAAGGAAGGGAGAGGGAGAGACGGAGAAACTATGATGCCAGGGCAAAACATCCATCTGCCAGCCAGCCACCTGGCATGCCCCCGACTGGGGATTGAGCCCACAACTGGGGTACATGCCCTGACTGGGAACCAAACTGGCAACCCCTAGGTGCACAGTGATGACACCCAACTATCAAAGCCACACCAGCCAGGGCTAGTTGTAATTTTTAAGTAACCTAATTCATCTCCTTACTCGGGGACCCCAATAATCTGAACAGCTAACACGCTTTGGTTCCCTTCCTTCACTCCTACTGTGGTTTCTGAACTTTCTCTGTTACCCACCTCAGCGTTTCTGTCATCCTCCCACCCCTCAGCAGGATTGACTCTGCTGAGACCAGCTGTTGTGATTTAATCATAAGTAAACTCAGGGCCTTAATATTTGAAGGGAACCTAAAAGTCATTTGGTTCAATGTCCTACCCTAATGGCCATCTTGTCTCTACTTGAAATCCTCACTACTTTAGAAGACAGTCTGTGCAGCAATTGGACATACCTAATTGCCATAAAGGTCTCCCACCCCACCCTGGCTGGTTTGGCTCAGTGGATAGAGCATTGGCCTGTGGACTGAGGGGGTCTCAGGTTTGATTCCAATCAAGGGCACATGCCTGGGTTTCAGGCTCAATCCCCAGTGGGGGGTGTGCAAGAGGCAGCCAATCCATGGTTCTCTCTCATCACTGATGTTTCTATCTCTCTCTCCCCTCTCCCTTCCTCTCTAAAATCAATAAAAATATATTTTTTAAAAAAGATCTCCCACCCCTCATCCCAGGGGTTCTACTTCAGTCTCATTTCCCTTGCATACATCTGGTGCAGTCCTCATTATAACGATCATACCTAGTTGTTTATATATTGTCCCCCCCGCCCCCCATGAACTCTTGAAGGGAGGTGTCCTGTCTTATTCATCTTTGTATCTCCATTGTCCCTGACAAACAAGAGCTGAAAAGAAATGGGCAATTACTAACTTTTCACTTCAGCACCAAATCATCTCACTCTATCAGTCACCCAAACCAACCTACTTTACTATTCCATAGTCCAATCCATAGTCAAATCTCCAACTTGTCTGAAAAGATTTAATACTATGCAGCTGTAAAAAAGAAGGATCTCTTACCCTTTGTGACAGGGAAATAAGCCAGTAAGAGAAAGACTAGTATCACATGATCTCACTTATAAGTGGAATCTATTGAACAAAATAAACTGATGAAAAAAATAGGTTCTGAGGCATGGATATATGGAACAGATTGACAGATTTCAGGGGGGAAGAGGGTGGGGGAGTCAGGAAGAGATTAACCAAAGAACTTATATACATATATGCATACCCCATGGACACAAACAATAGTGTGGTGAAGTCCTGGGGTGGGACAGGGGCTGGATGTAGGGGGATAAAAAGGGGAGGAATGGGGGACATTTGTAAAACAGTTAACAATTTAAAATACATAACTAAACAAACAAACAAAGAAACAAATATTTTTTAAAAGAGAATCCATCAAATTGCTTTCAAAAACCCAATGTATTTCCCTGATCTTTGGGTTTAATATTTCAATTTTATAAATGGAAATGATGATTTATTTTTAGTGAATTCAGGTTAGAACCTGGTAATCATGTCTCCCCTTTATACATTTTAACAAATTTTTTGTCAGATAACCCATTCTAGAAATTTGCCAGTGGTTAACATTAATATTATCAGTCTCTAGTTTCCAGAATCCACCTCAAAAATGTGAGGTAGCAATTTGTCCCTCTCATCTGTAATATTCACTCCTGGTAACTTGTTAAAAAATTGTTAAGTTGTTCTTCCATCATATCTTTAAATTGTTTTGGTTCCTGAGAAAGTAATGTATCTGGTCTTAGAGACTAAAATACATTTCAAGTGGTCAGCTGCTCTCAATGTCGCTGTCCAGTTGGGGCTTCACCCCACCTCTCACTGATGAAAGGAGATAAAAATCCATTCATTCCGCCCATTGGGATAGTGTAACTCTGGGGGTCGGGAGTCTGGAAGAGGACTGCTGGCGCATTCCTGCCAGGAATTGGTACTAATGAGCTAATGAAGCTTAATCCTCAGAGTCCTTCACTAATTTTGTATTCTTTTTCTTATAATTGTTATTCCAGAAGCACAGACGTATGGATCTATCTACCCTTGGGACTTGTGTGAACTCACAGTTATGTTTCTACTGGAAGGTGTTCTTATGGGTATTGCAAATGACCAGACTATCTAAGCAAGAAACAAAAATATAAGGCTGTTTTATGGGCCAATCAAGAGGCTTGGAATAGTGAGCAATAATACTAGGAAGACTTTAGAAAATTCAACTAACCTCATTATTCTTTCATTTTCTTACCCACAATATGGGGAATGGGGATAATAATACTTATTTCATTCTTAATTGACAATGTAAACCCACTAGAGGTATACCCCACCTTACAATAATTTGATAATAAAAATACATATTTGTTGACATCATATAATATGTATAAAGCAGAAAAATTAACTGAGAAGAATAAGCATTTATGAGGGAATTAATTTAATTAATGAGTACAGAATTAAAAAAACAACTGTAAGATTTTTCAGGTAGAACTGACTTCTAAACGTAAGCCAGGAATCAGTAGAAGGTTTAGTGCATCCCTTGATTCTCATGAGTCTTAGTTTCCTCTCCTGGCAAATAAAGATGACACCTCCTGACAAAGAGGTGTGAAAATTGATATCCTAAAATGCTGTGTAAGCCATGGAAGTGATTTATAGATATATGGTGCTATCATTGCCTTAAATCATCAAAATTATGATTGATTTACAAAAATTCAACTTACACAACATTTCCAAAGTCAAACTGTACATACTATTGGCAGTCATGTAGGGCATGAGTTAAAATTTAGTGCATGACAATGCACAAATTGAATAATACTATGCATAAATATCAATTAAAAAATCAATAAAGTGTCCTACCTGAAGAGCAAATTTCTCCTATTCAGACCTCACATTTTCCATTCAGCACAGTAGAAATGCCTGGTGGTGCTGGAAATTATATTGAGAATTCAGGATCAGTAGACTTGTTATCTGACCTTGTTATAACACAAACATTCCTCAGTCCCTCCTTTTAATGTACCTCAAAGCCTATGATATTTTGTTGACATTCCCCATTCCAGAAAAACATCGCTCTAGATTTCAAAAGTGCCTGCACCTGAGGCTTCTGTCTTCTTTTGTTCACTCCATAACATCACAAGCTTCTGACCTGAGGATGTGCCTGTATTCAGAGAAACAACCTTGGACAGTAGATGCAGGTTGCCCTTGAGATGTGGTAGAAGGAGCTATGTGGCAGAAGGAGCTTTGCACTTGTTTTTTGTCCCCAGAGGTTGCTGGAAGACTTGAGAATCTGGCTTGCAGGATTAATCTGTTGAGTTGGAAGGCTCTTGCTTGACTTGGCTTAGCTCAGTTTAACAGCAATTTAAACACAGATTCTGCTCTTCATAAGCAGTTGTTCTACAAGAAAGGCCTCATTTCACAAAGTTCCATACAGAGTGGAGCTTTTAGGCTCAACAGAGACAACTACATTCATTATCGCCAGCCCTGACTTTCAATTCAGAGGAGAATCCTGTTTCAGTTCATTATCTCTCAGAGTTCCGACTTCATCAGTCTCCATTAGGTAGTACCTTGCCTTTATGCCAAGAGGCACTAAAGGTGTGTGGCCCAGTTCCCTGCCACAGGTGCCAACTACCAGCAGCCTTCCCCTCAACAAGCACTTCTCCTTCCACTGCCCTGTCTCCTGTCAGCCAGAAACCAATTCTGCCGGCTTGGGAAGAATATGTCTTTTCTGAAACCATCTCCTGATATGCAGAGCCCAGACAGCACGCTCTTTCTGTACTGCCCTGCTGCCTGTCAGTCCTGTAATTTTTTCTTTCTGCTATTGGAGATTAACTCCCAAGTCTCTTCTCACTTCAAATAAAATCCTGCACCCCAAAAGGATACAGACTGGGTGTTCCACCCATCTCTCTCAGCATCTCTCTCCTACCCATGGCTTTCAAAGAAGTAAAAAGGAGATGGCCTGACCGGCATGGCTCAATGGTTGAGCATATACCTATGACCCAGGAGGTCATGGTTCAATTCTCAGTCAGAGCACATGTCCAGGTTTCGGGCTCCATCCCCAGTGTAGGGAGTGTAAGGAGGCAGCAGATCAATGATTGTCTCTCATCATTGATGTTTCTGTCTCTCTCCCTCTTCGAAATAAATTGAAAATATTTTTTTAAAAAGGAGATGGAAATAAAGAAATCAAGGCCAATTAGGATATCAAGACAGAAGAAGGAAGAGGGGAGCAGGAGGAGGAAGAGAGGAGGAGGAGGAGGAGGAGGGGAGGAGGAGGAGGAGGAGGAGGAGGAGGAGGAGAAAGATATGGGGTGAGAGCCTTAGGAGGTGGAGGCAATGAACCAGGACACTTCCAAAGAGAGCAGAGACCCCAGGCCCTGGACTTAAAACAGTTTAACTGGCGTAAAAAATTAGTCTCATCAATCATTCGTTTCATTTAAAAATCATTAAGAGGAAACTAAAATGTGTTTATGTTTGTGGACTGGTGGGGTTTTCTCCCACCTTCACTCTTGTCATTTCTTTCACTTCTCTGACTTTAGTAAAACAAAAAGCCAAACCCCATGTAGCATATAACATCAACCCTTTGCCTAAAGAGACAGTGCATGTGAGCAACTGAAATGTGTGTTTGTTTTGTGCCTCTCCATTCTGAAGGGTCTAAAGCTCCCTCACCCTCTTCATGCAACTTCTTCTTTTTTAAAAAAATTACTTTATTAATTAAGGTATTACATATGTGTCCTTATCCCCCCATTACCCTCCCCTTCAACCTCCTCACTCATGTCCTCACCTTCCTGATGTCTATGTCCATTGTTTAGGCTTATATGCATGCATACGAGTCCTTTGGTTCATCTCTCCCCCTTACCCCACCCTCCCCTACCTTCCCTCTGAGGTTTGACCTTCCCTCTGATAGATGCTTCTCTGTCTCTGGATCTGTTTTTGTTCATCAGTTTATGTTGTTCATTACAGTCCATAAATGAGTGAGATCATATGGCATTTATCCTTCTCTGACTGGCTTATTTCACTTAGCATAATACTCTCCAATTCCATCCATGCTGTTGCAAATGGTAGGAATTCCTTCTTTTTACCACAGATTTTTAATCCACTCACCTACTGATGGGCACTTAGGCTGTTTACAAATCTTAGCTATGGTGAGTTGTGCTGCTATGAACATAGGGGTGCATATGTCCTTTCTGATTGGTGTTTCTAGTTTCTTGGGATATATCCTAGAAGTGGGATGACTGGGTCAAATGCGAGTTCCATTTTTGTTTTTTGAGGGAACTCCATACTGTTCTCCACAGTGGCTGCACCAGTCTGCATTCTCACCAGCAGTGCAGGAGGGTCCCTTTTTCTCCGCATCCTCTCCAGCACTTGTCGTTTGTTGATTTGTTGATGGTAGCCATTCTGACAGGTGTGAGAAGGTACCACATTGTCGTTTTGATTTGCATCTCTCAGCTGATTAGTGACTTTGAGCATGTTTTCATATGTCTCTTAGCCTTCCTTCTGTCTTCTTTCAAAAAGTATCTATTTAGGTCCATTGGCCATTTTTTGATTAGGTTGTTTATCTTCCTTTTGTTAAGTTGTATGAGTTCCCTGTAAATGTTGGAGATTAAACACTTATCAGTGATAACATTGGCAAATATGTTCTCCCATGCAGTGGGCTTTCTTTGTTGTTTTGTTGATGGTTTCTTTTGCTGTGCAAAAGCTTTTTATTTTGATGTAGATAGAGGAAGACATAAACAGATGGAAGAACGTACTGTGTTCATGGATTGGTAGAATCAACATCACCAAAGCAATCTATAGATTCAATGCAATCCTCATTAAAATACCAATGGTATATTTCACAGACCTAGAACAAACTTTGCAAAAATTCATCTGGAATTAAAAAAAGACCCCAAATAGCTGCAATAATCCTGAGAAAGAAGAACAAAGTAGGAGGGAATCTCAATACCAGACAGCAAGCTGTATGACAAAGCCACTGTTCTCAAAACAGCTTGGTACTGGCACAAGAACAGACATATAGATCAGTGGAATAGAATAGAGAACCCAGAAATCAACCCAAACCACTATGCTCAATTAATATTCGACAAAGGAGGCATGAACATACAATGGAGTCAAGACAGTCTCTTCAATAAGTGTCTTGGGAAAATCGGACAGATATATGCAAAAAAGAAAAAAAAAGAAAAAAGAAACTAGACCACCTACTTACACCATACAAAAAATAAACTCAAAATGGTTAAAGGACCTTAACATAAGACGGGAAATCATAAAAAATACTAGAGGAATCCACAGGCAGCAAAATCTCAGACATATGCCAAAGCAATTTCTTCATTGATACTGCTCCTAGGGCAATGGAAACTAAAGAGAAAATAAACAAATGGGACTACATGCAGCCTCTTACAGTGTGGAGTCAAGAGCCAGAACTTCAGGCTCCATCACACCCGGACAGAGCAGCCCCTTCCCCCCAGAGCTCTCCGCCACCTTCCCACACATTAGCTTCGGGATGCCTCGTTCCCAACAGCCAGCATCTGCTTCTCCCAGGAAGGCCCACCTTCAGGCCTGCACACAGGTTGTTGGAAGTGACCGGGGATTTGCATTTTAGGGGGGAAGGTAGGGGTGGGCCTTATAAACCGAGTGCTGTTGATTGCAGGGATGTAAGCTATCCAGCTCCATGCCCAACCCTTCCTAATGGAGACTACTCTGAGGTATGACCTCCTCTTCTCCAAGAGCAATTCTGTGGGATTTGCTGGATACCTTCCTGCACCTCCCTTCCTGACCCCACTTCCCCACCTCCCACCAATTGTTCCTGGGAAGGCCTCCTAGTAAATCACTTTCACATGATCTGGCATCTTGGCAGCAGCCTCAGGGATCTCCACCTAAGACATCCTAAAATGGAACCAAGAGTCTGCAGAGAAGGGGGCGGGGAGAGAGAACCCGTCTCCAACAGGGGCCAGGGCAGGAGATGCGGGAGGCAGATGGAAGAAGGGCTTGACATGTAAACTGAAAAGAGGCTTGATGGGAAACTCAAAGACATATTTTGTACCACCCTCCTGATCACATATGTCTTCTAACAACGAGAGAGAGAGAACAGTAGAAACACAAGGTATGTAACTTTTCCCCTTTTTGGTAAAGAAGTATGCCTATCATCTCCAAAGTGTGCCCTTGGAGATGATAGGCATAACGAAAGAGTTGCATGTTATTTTATCCTAAAATTTATTTTCTTTATACTTTCCTAATTTTGGCAACAACAAAATAGCTTTGACAGGGAATAAATGAAAATACAGTTTAAAGAAATGGCATTAGGTGACCCTCCAGCAAAGCAACTCTAGGATGGGACAGGTCGCGGGGGTGGGAGTGGGGAGGCATCTCCTTTCTGGGTTCCCAGAGATACCTCTTTAATCCTCTTTTCTCTGAATTATGAGCCCCAGCCCAGTTTTATAGTGAGTTTGAGAGCCTTGGCTGAGATTCTTAACCTCTGCATTTCCATTCTCCCTCTGTCCTATGAATGAAAGTAGCATCCATTACGTCACGTTCACAGGGTATACCAGAGCTCTCGGGTTATTGCATCTAACCCTGCAACAATACTTTGAGTAGCTATTGCAATCTTCATTTCACAGATGAGAAAACTGAGGCACAAAGAGATACTATAACAAAAATCTCCACAGGTTCCTGAAAAAATGCTCAGTGTCATTAATCATCAGAGAAATCCAAATTGAAATCACAATGAGACACCACCTCACACCTGTTGGAAAGACAAAAAGTAACAAGTGTGGTGAGGATGAGAAGAAAATGGATCCCTGTTCACGAATGCTGGGAATGTAAATTGGTGCAGCCACTAAGGAAAACAGTATGACATTCCCTCAAAAATTAAAAACAGAGCTACCATATGATTCAGCAATTTCACTTCTGGGTATTTACCCAAAGAAAATACAAACAGTAACTCGAAAAGACATATGCATCCCATGTTCACTGCAACGTCATTTACAATAGCCAAGACATGGAAGCAATCTAAGTGTCCAGCGATGAAATGGATTCTATTTATCCTTCATGTGTGTATATATATGTGCATACAGATTATTATTTCTCCATAAAAAAGAATGAAATCTTTCCATTTGTGACAACATGATTGGACCCTGAGGGCGTGCTGTGAAATAAGTCAGACAGATAAGAGAAATACTGTATGATCTCATTTATATGTGGAATCTAAAAAGCAAAGCAAAAAAAGCTCTTGTATAACAGACTGGTGGTTGCCAGAGGTGGGGGTTGGGTGAAATAGACAAAGCTCGCCAAAAGGTTCAAACTTGCAGCCATAACATAAGTAAGTCAAGGGGATATAACGTACAGCATGGTGACTGTAGTTAATAGCACTATACTGTATATTTGAAAGTTGCTAAGAGTGATCTTAACAATTCTCATTACAAGAAAAAAACATTTGTAACTAACTCTGGTAACCGATGTTATCTAGACTTACTGTGGTGATCATTTTGCCATATATACAAATATCAAGTCCTTATGTTGTGTACCTAAAACTAATATAATGTTCTGTCAGTTATGTCTCAATACAAATAATAAAATAAAACAAAATCTGCTTTTCCTACTTCACATAGTTATTGTGAGGGTCAAATAAAATAATGTCTATGAAACGTCTGACGATTCTAATGCGCCACACGTGATGTATCATTAGCGTCGCTGTTGTGATTGTTATTGACCACATTGACAGTTACTATAGCAGAGCCATGGACCTATCCATGTTATAAATGATCTTTCCCTAGAGGACTTATAAAACCAAAGGCCACATTCCTGACAGGGAAGCAGTGGGGCACTGTGTGTGTTTAATTGGAGTTTATAAGGTTCTTTCTGTTTAGTGGGACCTTGAATGAGAACCTAACCTCTCTGTTCCAGGATCTAGTCCTGTCTGGAGAATTGGCAAAGTGGGCTCCCTAGGCTGCTCCTGAGGAGGCTCCAGAGAGGAGCCATACTGAGGCCTGCTGACTCTGCCCTTAGCCTATTGTGGGTTGAATTGTGTTCCCTCCAAAGATGTTCAAGTTCTAACCCTAATGACCTGTGAAAGTGACGTGATCAAGTTAAGATGAGGTCAGTGGGGTGGGCCCTGATCCAATACACTTAGTGTCCTTATAAAAAAGGAAAAATTCAGACACAGAGACAGACACTTACAGCAGGAAGGTGATCTGAAGACATGGGGAGAATGCCACCGACAGGCCCAGAAGTGCTGGAGGCGGCAGACGCTCGGAGAAGGCATGAACAGCTCCTTCCCTCAGTTCCTTCCAATACCTGGGCTTCAGAATCCTAGTCTCCAGAACTGTGAGACAATACTTTCCTGTTGTTTTAGCCACCCAGTTTATGGTTCTTTATCACTAACACAGCCTCCTTTGTTACTTTGTTATGGTACTTAGTTACTAGGACAGTTAACTTAATAAACTAATAATACAGCTTCCCATTGATAAGCTGCCTCCATTCCCAGCCCCTGACAGGGAAGGCAGTAACCTCCCCACCCCACCTCCCACCCCCGAGGGTCAAAGCCATGGGGGAAGAATGAGGGGAAGAGTTCTGGGCAAGGACAACCAACCCCCAGACTTGCCAGGACCCAGGACCACGGCAGCCTGGCTCAGAGAGGAGGCAGTAGGAAGTTGTAGTGGGTGGGGGCTGCTAGGTGGGCATCCTATGGAGACCCTGGGCTGTGGCTACTGTTTTAGGTGAGGTACAAGATGGTGAAGCAGAGGAAGCTCGTCAAGAGAAACTGCGGAGAAGGGGGCGAGGCAGAGCCGATGAAACTGAGAGGTAGGCTGGTCCTGGCTGGGCCCTGGAGCTGTCTTGTTTCTGCCCTTCCTGAAGCCACTTTCCTGTGTTCCCTCATGCGTATCCTTTAGTAAATCCCCCTCTCCTCCTCGGGTAGCTTGATTGTTCTTTTTTGCATCAAAAGTGGCCTGAGTATAACAACTCAGAAGAGCAACGTCAGTCCCTGGCGAAGGACCACGCTTAGTAAAGCAGTGGTTAGACATTTTATTTGGCCCAGGTCTTCATGTTCTCCTGTGTGAATCTGAGAAAGAGCAGAAGGAGTTCACAATTTCAAAATCGCTTGACCTAAAAGCCCTGCGATGTTAGGCACAAGACAGAACTGTTCTGGGACTCTGCGATCAAGTATAACCCCAAAGAGGGGAGAAGGCGGGGGCGGGGGTAAGGGAGTGAGCATACTGATACTCGAACTGAGGCCTGGGAGAGTTCTCGGGCCTCGTCCCGAGGGCCTTAGGCCATCTGAAGCAGAAGGAGAGTGGCCCAAATTGATATGCGTTTCAGGAAGATTAAAACATCAGCAGGGTAGGGAAGGAATTAGAGGGAGACCAGACCGGAGGTAGGGAGTGTGAGTAAGAGGCTGTTGCAGGAATCCAGCCATGAGAGGATGGTGGCCTCAGACGAAGAGAGGACCCTGGAGGAAGAGAGGGGAAGGGATCAAGTTAAGAGACGTGAAGGTGGTTAAGCTGAGGGACTTGGTGAATGTGGAGCTGAGGGCAGGGAGAAAGGACAGGGCAGAGGCCCGAGGACCAGGCCACCACATTCCTAACCCTTATCATTCCAAGAACCATATCCTGACTGGTAAGACCTGGGGCGGGATGGAAAGCAGATGTCGTCCCAAAGCAGAAAAGCTCCTCTCCAGGCTGCTGCCTGCAGCCTCGCACTGGGCTCTGTTTACACGTTCAGAAGAATCGCATCTCACATAATCATATATGTGACAAAGCCTCAGCCACGAGCAACATTAATGAAGACAAATGAATCAGCCAAATGCTGCAGCTTGCACAGCAGCTCCCTGGGCCCTGCCTCGCAGGGAGGCTGCCTCGTGGGGAAGCTCATTCTGGCTGTGGCTCTTGCACGGCCTGATGAAGATGTACGAGAATTCTCCCACCCACTGAGGGGCGCCACGGCCACTGCCTGGGAGCCCAGGCGAGGGGCAGGCATTGCTGGGGGCGTTAAGGGAATTCTGAGAGGTTCCAAGAGCATGTTGACACATTTTTTATGCAAGTTTCTTAGGAGCGGTAGGCCAGGAGGGAGTAGTTGGACATAGTGGCCTGATCATGTTAAATAAACAAGATCCCACCCTAACTGGTTTGGCTCAGTGGATAGAGCGTCAGCCTGCGGACTGAAGGGTCTTGGGTTTGTTTCCGGTCAAGGGCATGTACCTTGGTTGCGGGCACATCCCCAGTAGGACATGTGCAGGAGGTAGCTGATCGATGTTTCTCTCTCATCAATGTTTCTAACTCTATATCCCTCTCCCTTCCTCTCTGTAAAAAATCAATAAAATATATTTTTTTAAAATAAAATAAATAAACAAGCTCCCTGCATCCTGGCGGTTGCGGATTGGAAAAGTAACTGTTGGAATTTTAAGTCCAGCCACCAAGTAACCACACCCCAAAGGCATCTCACCCAGCACCGTGAGTAGGTCCTGCATCCCGAAGGGGGATTGGCTTGGCTGAATTCCCTTCTCGCTATGAAGGCCACTTGCATCTGCCCATCCATTTCTCTTTCTGACAGAACAGACAGCATTTGACTCTGGGACTTTCGCTCTGATCTCTCCCTCGGGGGTCACAAGAAAAAAGAAGGCATTTATAAATCAGGCAGCCTTTGCCAGGCTCCGTCCTGGCCCCAGTGGCAGGGATGGATGGCGAGCAGGCCCTGCCCTGATGCGATAGGTTTTGATGCTCAGAACCAACAAGACAAACTCCAGAGGTGGAAAGAGCAGTCTCTCGGCGCCTTTGATGAGCGGACATAACAAACTGCCCCATGAGCAGGCAGCACTTTCGTGGGAGAGCACCCAGGCCTGGCAGAGGAGGACCCGGCCACGGTCTCAGCATTTGTTCTGGGAATTCAGAAGAGTGCAGGGAGGACAACCTCGCTCCCAAGGGATATGTTGAAAACCATGCCCCTCAGCAGAGTCTAAATGAAACAGCCTCAGAATTTCCCAACATGAATTAAACAAGCCAATTTTATTAGATCAATAGGAAGGGATTTGAAGCTAATTAATCAGTGTTGAGATCAGACCAGCCAGTGACAGCAAGACATGGAATAAAAACTTGGCAAGTCAGTAAAAGGCCTCCCTGGATATGGATAGTCCAATAACACAGGGCTCGACCCCCGTGGAAGAAATTTCAATTGTGGAGTAAAAGAAGGTAGGTGGGTGACAAACCCACTGTCACCTGCAATCTTCTTCAGGGAACATCCTCTCAGTGACACCCAGGTTGATTCTCCATTCTTGGAAGGAAGAGAAGGAAGCCATGCAAGCTGCTGGAAGAATACATGCATACAGGAGAAATAAACAACAAATGATGCCCTTGGGAAAATGAGTTTCCAGCAACAACAGCGTGGCTCTGAGTCAGTGAAATAGGGATGGGAAAGTGGGGAGCACCTTCCCACCTTGCTCAGTGCAGCCACACACGGGGGTGGAGGCAGAGAAAACGCTCATGTGGCAGGCCCATCTCACAGGCTTCCGTTTCCTCTTCTCCTGCAGCAAAAGGTTAGGCCAGATGAACTCTAAGGTCCCTTCTGGCCTAAAGATGCTACTATTTGTTAATCCAGAGCCACCCTGAGAGGGGCTCAGGTCAGCAGTAACTGAGAACTGGCAATAACTGTGTCATGAAAGCACAGAGCGGGGACTTCTAAATCAAGGCTACTTATGCCACCACTCTCATCACTTTGTTGATCAGAATCCTCTCAGGACCCAATAAAATTGTATCACATTATTCTACACTCGCCACACCCTGCTGGCCATGTGGGGGCTCAAACTGTACATATCCCTTGTGACTCTTGGGATGGTGAAGAGTGTTCAGCCTTTGGAACCATAAAGAACTGGGTTCAAAACCCCACTATACCACTAACTGGTGTGTGATTACAGAGTAGGCACATCTATACAATGAAATGTTAGGCAGCCGTTAAGAAGGATAAAATAGCTCTATAG
>PVJC01023976.1:0-25927 GCA_004026665.1 Murina feae | reverse complement strand
AAAAAAAAAAAAAAAAAAAAAAAAAAAAAGAAATGGAGCAGACAGTGGACAGTTAAGCACTTACTAAATGTCTGTTTTAAGTCACTTCAGTACATATGTGTGTCCATGTTTTACCATCTTTAAGAAATGAAAGATATAAACACAATCCAATATTTCATAATGATCACTCTAATATGGTGGCATTTGGGATGTTCGTAAATATCACAGAAACAGATAGGAGAGCGAGAATTCATGTTCAGAAACTTGTCAGTCATGCGTGTGGATTCCAGATTTAATATTCCACAGCAAAGATACCATAGAGAAAAAAATGATTCTAAGATGTTGCATAAAATGGAGAATTCTTGCATTTGTGTGTCACACTGCACTTGTGTGGAAATGTAACAAAAGTAATTTTAAATGTATTATTTAATCAACAGAAGCAAGCTTTTTTTCCTATACTTTTTATAGTATCTTACTATGTGCGCGCACACACACACACATATAAGCTCAGTAAAGTTTGGCAGAATGAGCATTCATTTCCTATTTAAATATGACTTTTCTAGAATGTATCAAAATTTTCATATTTTACACATTTGGCATCATTAATTTCTCCCAGGAAGTTTCACAGAATAATGGCAACCTCCTCCCAACCATATTTTTGTAAGTATTGGAAATACATCAAATTCCAGAGAAGCATTCTCAAAAAAGACACTTTGAGAAGTCGGTGACTCTCTCCTAAACACAGCCCCGACCTAAGTGTGCAGCACCACGGAGGACTGAGGTCTCCTGGGTCACCCCAGTCTTCAAACACATTCACAGTCCCCACACGAGGGCACAGAGAGAGACTGCAGCTCTCTCTCGGAATCCCTCTTTGCTGTATCCCCATGGCTTCCTACCCGATGGCTCTGGAATGGCTGCCTTCCTGCAGGGCACAATGCAGTTTGCTGGGTGTCTGAGCAACAAGCAGCTGTCATTACTACTTCCCAGAATTCTTGGGGCCACCACTTTTGTGGAGGTTTACGCATTTCTCGCCATGGTCCTGCACCAATAAATCTGCCACTCTCCCTAGAAATTGTTAGAAGAGAACTTAGGTCTATTCACTTTTTATTTTGTTTTGTTTTGTTTTCATTGATGTGGCCTTTTTCTGACTGAAGAATCTTTTCCAATCCTTATTGGGTTCACTTTTCTCCAGGGAGTCAACTTCCTCAACTAAATGTCTTTGGCTGGTCTCACTTATCTTGTAGAGTGGCCTTTCTTCCTTAAATTCCTTCCTTTGCTCCATTCTCTCCACCCTCACCCCTGCACCTGATACTGAAAGGAATTCATCAGGCATTGTCTCTGCTTCCCTTGCCAAATGCCAAACTTTGCAAATTAGGAATAACTACTTGTTGGAAGCTTTCTCCTACTAAAACTCCTTCTTTCCCCCACAACCATATTGAGGGACCCTTTTCTTCATTCATATAGTGAGCAGTTTGTTGTGTCCGTGCCTATCAGGGAGCATGGTTCATAATAGTCACTTAATAAAATCAGCAAGATCATTTGCCAGAATCAGGTTCAAATTCCAACCATACCCATAGTTTGGGCCCATGTCTGACTTCGGGCCCATGTAACACACAGCTCTGTGATGCACTGCTCATCTATAAGATGGGAATAATAAAAGATAAAAAGACAATGCCTGGCATAGAATAAGCACTAGAAAATCATAGTTCCCATACCTTCTTGTTGGAAAAATGAATGAATGAATAAAAGAAAGATGCTATCTGAACTTCTTTTGTTGTCTGACAGGCTCCCATGAAGCCCCTCAGCTTCTACATAAAGGGATCAGTTTGCTAAGCCAGTAGCTGGACTTTTCCAAGTCATCCTTCCCACCTGCTTCTTACTATCTGCCCCAAGTCCCCCTCATTATGTCTAGTCTGCATCTAGAACCTTGGGTCTTCCACCTTAAGGTGCTACTCAGTTACAATGAGCCTGAATCAGACAATTCTTAATCTTGTTGTGAACTACTGTGCATGGGATTGCCCTGGCTCCTGTAATCCCATACATTTCCTAAATTTATGTCTGGAAACACCGAGATTCCTTTCATCCAATGCTCTCCTATTCAGAACCTCTGGAGACATCAGAAATTGATTAACTAGGGCGAAAGGGCAAAGACAGAGTCAATTATTATAAATCCAATAGTTCTACCTTGAGTGGATGGAGGAAGGATGGTATCCATGGGGGAAAATAAAGGGAAAACAAACTATGAATAGCACTAACAAAAATTCAAAATGGAGTTATTACAAAGAGTGGCATAATAATGTTTATCAAATACTATCAAAGCATATAGTCATGTAGGTATCTCAGGGATTTTAAGTAATTTAAATTATGTAAGGATGAAGTCAGAATGTATAATGGTATCCATTTTTCAGTTCTGATTTATTCTATAATTTGACTAAATAAGATTCTCTTTCCCTTAGTTGAAAGGGGCTTACCCGTCATTTAAAAATGGCATTGCTCTTTTTGTACACTAAATATTCTCGCATAGTTGAAAGTAAAATTCTTCTGTGAAATATTTTCTTGCAATTTTTTCTTTTCTTTCAATAATTGGTTTTCCCTAGACAAAATAAAGTGTTATGCTACATTACAGCCTCACTGTTAGGAACGAAGAGAGAGCGGAAACTGCAGAAAGACCCACGCTTACCACCAAAATGGAGAGTATCCAGGTCCTAGAGGAAGGGTGAGTGACTCATATTATAATTGTGTCTTGTATTCAGGTACTGATTATATTGACTCAGTGCTTTAAGTATCAACTCTTGCTTCCTGTTACTCCTCAAAATGGTTTGGTAAAATGAATACAAAAGCTGGGAGATCTTACTTGGTGATTGCAATTGCTTTTAATTTACTTTTCTATTAGCTATGTTAAGCTATCAGCTAAAATATGGCCTGACTTTTCTTCAAAAATAATGATTGTTCCATGAGTTAGCTCCCCAATTTGCCCTATTTTCTGACTTCCCTTTTCTGATAATATTTCTTGAAGTTGTTATCTTTAAGTGGGAAGACTGTAACACACACACACACACACACACACACACAAGCTATGGAATTATCTAAGTCTGTCAGGAAGGGCACCCAGCTGCCGTCTGCTCCCATGTCCTTCAGAACAGATTCTATCCAAGTATTTTATCCAAAATGAGAAGCTGAATGCCGAACTGAATCTATAGAATTAAATCAAAACAGGAGTAGAATATTTGTGGAATTATAGTGCTTTCTTTTTTTACTTATGAGAAGGTTTTAATGTTGCTGCTTGATAATAATTTTTCTTTTGAGTTTTTTTAAATGAATGAGGAAGTTCAGACAGTTTTGAATAGCAAAAATCTGTTTAAAATACTTGCTCAGAAATGTATGTATACCTTCTTTGACCAACTTGGAAACTTATTAAATAGAACAATGAATTTTCTCATTCATTGCAAGATCAATACTATATAATAAAAGGCTAATATGCAAATCGACTCAACAGAGGAAGGACCAGTTGCTATGACTTGCACTGACCACTAGGGGGAAGCTACTCAACGCAGGTGCAGCCTCCTGGTGATCAGTGCTCTCCCATGGGGGAGTGTTGCTCAGCCAGAAGCCCGGCTCAGAGCTGGCAAGCACAGTGCCTGTGGCGGGAGCCTCTCCTGCCTCCACAGCTATGCTAAAGATGTCTGACTGCTGGCTTAGGCCCACTATGCATGGGCTTTCAGACATCCCCTGGACTGTGAGAAGGCACAGGCCAGGCTGAGGAACACCCCCCACAAATGCACAAATTTCATGCACCAGGCCTCTAGTTTAACCATAAGAATCTCCAGTTTATTCTTTCACTTCTTAGATGTAGAAGCAAAGGGAGAAATAACTGGTGTTTTCTGCAGGGAAGTAGTCACTGAAAACCTGAAGGTGGATCTCTAAAAAGTCCTCACTGTCATTGTAGGGACCCTGTGCTCTGTAACTGTGATATCTCCATTTGTGGGTAACAATGCATTTATAATACAAGGTGGGCAAAAGTAGGTTTACAATTGTGAGTATGTAATTACTAGAGGCCCAGTGCATGAAATTAGTGCATAGGGGAGGGAGATCCCTCAGCCCAGCCTGTACCCTCTCGCAATGTGGGACACCTCGGGGGTCGAACTGAAACCGGCAGTAGACATCCCTCTGACAATCCTGGACCACTGCCTCCTAACCACTCATCTGCATGCCTGCCTGATCACCCCAACCACTTTCCTGCCTGCCTGATCACCCCTAACTGCCTCTGCCTCAGTCCCCACCACCATGGCTTCTTCTGGAAGGACATCCGGAAGGTTGTTTGGCTGTCTGGTCTAATTAGGATATTATGCTTTTATTATTATAGATTATTATAGATTGCATTATTTTCCATAGGAACAACTGTAAACCTACTTTTGACCCCCTTGTATTTAATAGAATAATTATTAAAGTTTAGGAAAATATGTGACAAGTGCACACAATATATTTTAGATCCAGTGATAAATGAAAAAAAAAAGCTACTAGAAATGAAAAGAGAAACTGTGTCTTGTGGCTTCAAAATAAAAATCTACATCAGATGCAAATGAAAAATTCAGTTTGCCCTTCAGACAATGAATGTATAAACTGTTTCTACCAACTTGCAATCTACAGGGTGTCCCAAAAAATGTGGATAACACAATTTAACAGCTGATCACTCAACTGATACTTCTTCCTTTTCAGACAGACTAAGCTTTAAGCAAAATAAATTTATTGCAAAATGCTACTGGAAGTTCGAGAACACAGTTGAAGTACAGACACTACCTTTATAATTATTCAAAGTGTGTATCCATTTTAATAGCTGATAGCTCACTTAATTTTTACTCCTTTTCAGGTTTAACTGATTTGAAATAATGCATTAAGCCAGCTTTAGATAAAGACAATGTATCTACTAGAATTTTTATGGGGATGCCTAAAAGATAGTTTACTGTACAAAACCGGCAACAGTTGACAAATACCGAACGAAATGATTCTTGATGTTTGCAATTCCATTGCTTCCAGTTATCAGCAGTGCCTGGACCAAAAAGGTCATCAGTTTAAAAACAGGCATTGAAAAAAATAATAATTCATTTCTGTAGATTCTTTTAAATTTTGAAAATGAACTGTATGTTCATAAATACTGACTCTATAATCATTTGAAGTGTGACACCCTATAATAAGGTTTGAAGAGTTCCAATCTCCGTTAGGAGTCTGCTGTGAACACATGCATAGTATGTATAGACACTTGCTACTTCAACACTAGGCTCCCTGGCATGCAGCTGGTGCCTCACACTCATTTTTGTCAAGACCCAGAAATAACTGACCTAGTCCTGGTGGCTATTTGCCCGAGAAGACCGAACTGAGTGACAATGACCACTACATGGCAGCAACTGAATAGCATTTCTATTTGCTTCTCCCTGCCACCCCACCCCCCACCCTCCCTACCTTGGTCAAAGTCACCTTTGATTATGGGCCCATTGTTTCTCTGCAGCCAAAACCCCACTACAGATGAAGTCTTGTCCTGGTCTCAAAATTTTGACAAGATGATGAAGGCCCCGGCAGGAAGAAACCTTTTCCGAGAGTTCCTCCGAACAGAATACAGTGAAGAGAACCTACTTTTCTGGCTTGCCTGTGAAGACTTAAAGAAAGAGCAGAACAAAAAAGTCATTGAAGAAAAGGCCAGAATGATATATGATGATTACATTTCGATCCTATCACCAAAAGAGGTAAAAAACTGGAAAATATTGATCTGAGTTTCCTAGGACCCAAGGGTGCACCTAAAGGCACTTCTATCCAAATTGAGTAACAGATGGGGTGTGGACAGACGAGGAGGCTTCTCTGGGGAGAAAATGGGGAGTCCACTGTGAGGATCCCCTTGCGTACGTGTTTGAAGGCTACACTTCCTCACTATGCTTTCATCCTTTGTCTCTGGCTGAATCTGTGGTAGTCTCCTTGCTTCTTAGAACTAACACTAGGAAGCCCGTTGAAAATACAGTTTGCTATGACTTGAACTAAAGTGGGAAAGAGTTTGCATTGAGGCAGTGTTTCTCAAAGTGCGATCCCCACATCCCCTGTATGACAATCACCGGCAGGGAGCATTTGTTTGAAAATCAAATTCTTGAGGTCTACCCAGGACTTCTGAATCTGACGCGTTTGAAATAGCCAGGAATCTGCACTTTTAACAAGTTTTCCACGTAAAGATGAGTTTGGAAACCTCTGGTAGAGGGCCTCAAAACACACACAAACATACCACATTTGTTGATGCTTTTGATACAATTTTTACAGAACTGAAGAATGATCCATTAAAATCCTGAGCAGAGATGGATATGGTAATTAGTTTGCTTATTCTAGTTTTGCCGTTATTGGAAGTACAATTGCCACAAAGTACCTAATAAACTAGGAGCATTTCAAGCAAACAAATTAACACTTTTCTATTAACTTTATAAAAATTAATTTGCTCCTGAGAAATGTCTCTGCTGTTGGAGTCCAAAGCTGTGGAGGAGGGAGGGGTGAATGGTCTGCCTCCAGTGCTGAGCTCCAGAGGTCCTTTTCGGCATCTGAACTCAGAGGTTCCTAGAATACACCCTCATAAGCCGCTGTGGTTTTTACCTGTGCATTTAAATGTCCTGACCTCGTACTTTTCTGCTCTCAGAGTTTAGCCTCCAACACTTGATGGGACCCCAGCTGTCTTACACTCTTACCTTGAAATCTATGAAATGAGTTAATGTCTACTTTAGCAATCTCTATACTTGAAAGTCTATATAAACTACCTCTAATGAGGTATACCTAAGTAATTCACTTTTTTATTAGATTATAAGTGTCATTGATATTCCAGAGTACACCAGTTATATTCTCTTAAAGATGAGAAACCTTGAACTGCATACAAAAAGATTGTTTGGTTTTTTTATTTCCTGTATTAACATTAGAAAGGTATTCATAGTAACAAGGTGGGGAGAATTTTTTCTGTAGCCTCAATACATTTATTCCAGGTGCTTTTGTATTTTTAACACCATTATAATTCTGCATCCTAAAAATACATTCTTCAGGCTTCTGGTCTACCTAGAACCTTAGCATTTAACCAATACTGCTTGGATTTTATTTAGCACATTAACTTTTTTCTCATTTTTATTTTAATATTTCATTGCATGGCAAATATATCAAATAATTAAAATGTGTCCAGAGGCATGCTTCTCTTGCCCATAATCCTATCTAATAAAAGAGTAATATGCAAATTAATCCTCACCTCCTTCATGGTGGGGTTCAAACCCGCCTCACTCCATCACAAAGATGGCGGCAGCCAGGAAGCTGTAGCGAGGCAGGAGGCTTGCATTGCCCTGGTGATGGAGGAAGCCAAGGTTCCCACCTTCCCTGCAGGCCCTGAGCTCTGTTCAATTCAACAAAGTTTCAATTACAGAAGATAAATAAACCCCAGATACCTGCTTTCAGCTGGTGGTCTCCGCTCAAGGAGGAGATGGGAACCGGGGGGGGGGGGGGGTGTTGACCAGCCTGCAAACAGCCATCAGCCCCTCACCCAGGCTTGCCAGGCACTCCAGTGGCAAACCCCACCCTGAAGGGAGTGTGGCCAGCCTGAAAACAGCCCTCAGCCCCTCACCCTTGCTGGCCTGGCACTCCAGCAGGACCCTCCACCCTGATTCAGGACACCTTTCAGGGCAAACCAGATGACCCACACCCATGCACCAGGACTCTATCCTATATAATAAAAGGGTAATATGCAAATGGACCCCAACAGCAGAACCACTGAGAATGACTGGTTACTATGACACACACTGACCACCAGGGGGCAGACACTCAATGCAGGAGCTGCCCCTGGTGGTCAGTGTACTTCCACAGGGGGAGCTCTGCTCAGCCACAAGCCAGGCTGGTGGCTGCCAGTACAGCGGTGGTATTGGGAGCCTCTCCTACCTCCTCAGCAGTGCTAAGGATGTCCAGCTACAGCTTAGGCCTGCTCCCAACTGGCAACTGGACATTCCTTGAGGGCTCCTGGGCTGCCAGAGGAATGTCTGATTGCCCAGAAGCAGGCCTAAGCCAACAGGTGAATATCCCCAGAGGAGTCCCAGACTGCGAGAGGACACAGGCAGGGCTTGGCTGAGGGACCCCCCCCCAAGTGCACAAATTTTTGTGCACTGGGCCTCTAGTCTATATAATAAAAGCCCAGCAACTGTTATGGTGGAACAACCAGAATGACTGGTCACTATGACATGCATTGACCACCAGGGGGCAGAAAATAATGCAGGAGCTGCCCCCTGGTGATAAATGCGCTCCCACAGCTGGAGCCCCGCTCAGCCAGAAGCCGGGCTCATGACTGGCAAGCACAGAAGTGGTGGTGGAAGCTTCTCTGGCCTCCACAGCAGTGCTAAGGAGCAGGAGACAAGTTGTAAGGAGTGAGCAGGCAAGCAGTTAAGAGCGAGGGGCCCCAAATTGCAAGAGGGTGCAGGCCGGGCTAAAGGGATTTTGTGCATTGGGCCTCTAATTATACATAATTAGAGAGTCTTACCCAATCCATTTCTCTTCCCAAAATATGTAATACCTAGTGTATGCCATCTTCAAATGATAATTGCCTAGATTATGGCCATTCCTTTGTACTATCTAGATATCATCTTAAAATGATGATTATTCCACTTTAAAACAATGTTAGTAGAAAAAAAACTTAGTTTCTGTATTAAATATATATCGTTTTTTTTAATTTAGTCAACATTTTCTAACTTTTAGTTTTTTATGGGAAATACTTTCCCATTGTCCTCACACATCCTGATATCTATATGTCACTGATGGAGCTTCGCAAAATACTTAATTTTCACAAAATTACTTCTTTGAGCTATAGTTTAGGGAAATCATAGTTATTGATTATTGAAAGATAAACTATAGGATTTTCATTCTCTTTGTGAAAGTAATGAAGTTTTGTTCTAGCCTAATTTAGTCTTGAACTTGAGTTTTCCACAACAGTCATTAAAATAATATTTCCTGATCACAAACACAATCTTTGCTAAATTAAATACATTAATATTTAGTGTAATAGTCATATCTATGTACTCCTTTATTTTTTTAAACCTGTAATTAGGCCATGCTCACTCTCTAATATCCTGAAAATACTACAAAGAGAGGGGGGGGGAGAGAGAGAGAGAGGTAAATTTTAAATTTTTATCATTGTTACTTGTAAATATGCTGACTTGTAAAGAACAACATAGAATCTAAGTTTGGACTGTATGAAGTGCATTTTTTTACCTAGTTGATTGCTTTCCTATCAACATAGTAATCGTACAGGGATAGTCAAAAGGGGGTTTACAGTTGTGAATACAGGAAACACAGGATTTATTCTTATATTAATAATTCATTAATTATTGTAAATCTACTTTTGCCCACTCTTGTATTTGATTATTGTTTTTCAGCAAAAACAAATAAACCAAAACCATTAGATATTTGCAATTATAAAAGACAGTGGTTAAAAAGTTATGTGTTGAGCCAAAGTGTAGATACAGTATATATTTACGCTTGAACCATGTCAAATGGCTCAACTCACTGATACACTTACAGTATATTATGCCCTTTGTAGCTATCCCAGAGCGCTTTCCAAACTCTTACATCTCTCTGACCCTTCTAAGCAAAAACTCATCAATTTCTAGTCAGCTTGATGTACTACCCATTGCCTGCAATACTGAGTTATCACCCTTTACATTTTGTTAATCTACACTGGGGAGAGCACGTAGCATTGAGACGGCCCTGACTGACCAGTAGTGGGATCACTGGACTGGTATGCACAGGATTCTAGTCCTGGCTGTTTCTACCTGCCTGTGTGACCTGGATAAGTTAGTTCACAAAATTCAAAAGGGGCACAGAGAAGAGTAAACCAAATCGGGAACACAGCTTGTACTGCTACTCCATTCTTCCCCCAAATGACACAGTTCATAAATCCTGGTCCTCCTTACTGCGTCCCCAGATTCAACCTCAGAATCTCTCGCAACACTGTTCTCAAAGCAGCTACTACAAAGCAAGTGGGATCAGAATCTTTTCCCATTGAGGTGCTAGATAATCTGGCCTTTCTACCTCTGAAATTCTCTAACTGCTTCCCTTTATTCCAAATATTTTAAAGAACATGAACATCTGAATCCTTTATGAAGTGGTAATGAGTAAATACTAAAAATTATCAGGATTTTGTTCTTAATCAGAACCTCATTTTTCTTCACTAGACTTTCATTTTATCTTAACTGGGTTGAGTTAATGTTTCACTTTGTTAAATGTAGAGAAAGTCTATATTTTTACCATTATTCATATGTATATGATTTATTTATTACATGGAGCCAGTATGCTGAAAATTGCATTGTATTGTTTGTTTCAAGAGCATGTGTTTATGGATTTTTAATAATTCAAACCTTATGTTATAAAATAGATGTTCACAATTAGGAGGCAATGTAACTACCATTTCTTGCTATAGCATACCTTTTAAGAAGAAAAGGGCCAAATTTTAAATTAGAAAATATACTTAAAAAAACAAAAAATAGCATTTCCTTCAAAATTCAATTTGCATTTTTATGTCCTCAAAGAAAAATATGGGGGCAGTAAAAAGGAATTTTGGGCTAATAGTACCCGTGCTGCACATAGCAGATGCTACTGGCAGCTTAGTAAGTATTGAAAAGAAAAACCCAACAAAATACAGAACTTTAATAAAAAGTCTGTTTAAAGATATTGCCAGCCATAAACAGCAGGAGTTATAGAACAAAGTAATATTATAAATCCCTGCAACAAATGTAAGACTTCTATCTGAATTGATGAAAACTATGTGTGTGTAGACATCTACAAATTCCCTTAGTGGTGGCATTGTCTTCAACCAGGGCTGTCATCTGCCACTTACCATCCAGTGATACTAAGCAACTCACTTCAGTGCTCTGCGGCCTCAGCTTGCTTGTTTCATAAAGTGATGATATGGAAAAAGGTCTAAACCCCACAAAATCTATCTGCATGATAATTTTAATAGCAATAAAAATTGTTTGCTTTTTCTGATTTCATCCTAAATTTCCAGTTGCTAGCTGAGAGGAAAAAACAATAAACCTAAACACTAGAATTATCTAAAAATAATGCGTGTGTGAAAGGCATGTGGATTCTGTGTGTACATGTACATTCCTTTTCAAAAAGAACTATGTGAATTTAGCATTTTCAATAATTTGCATCAGTTTTTATAAACAGGATTCATTTGACTATACTTTCTTAAATTGATTTCTTTGTGCATGCATATTATTATTCAAAAATACTTTATCACACCTCCACCACCACCACCACCACCACCACCACCTCCACCACCACCAAAAAAAATACTTTATCAAGTGCATGCATATTTTCAAGTATTTCTTTTTTTTTAATCAAGTATTTCTTATGAGCCAGGTCGTAGGCTAGTTATTTGGAATATGATAGCGAAAAACACAAAAACCATTGGCCTATCCCTTATGGAGCGCACATTTTTGGAAGACAGACAAATCATGTCCCAAACAAGTGACTAAAGATCGTGATAAACATTATGGTGGAGGCAGAGGTCGAATGATGTAGTTTAGAATAGGGGTAGTCATGTAAGGTCACTCTGATTAGATAAAATTCAACTCGTTACAAAGTCTAAATACATTGGGTTTGATAAAAAAGGTGTCATCATACTTATGACCAATTATTGTTACCCTATA
The DNA here is from genome assembly GCA_004026665.1 of Murina feae. NCBI lineage: Eukaryota > Metazoa > Chordata > Mammalia > Chiroptera > Vespertilionidae > Murina > Murina feae. Next base: position 14,252 of record PVJC01023976.1, on the reverse strand, counting down.
TTGGGCTTCAACTTTGTATTTGGTGAAATGGTCAATGGTCTTACTATTTTATTACAATATGAGTCTCAAAGTAATACGTTAGCCAGTAGGACAGATGGCATCATTATAGCAAAGAAAACTTATTCCCAGGAAAGTAACACGGACTCTTCAAGGACATTAGAATTATATTCTTGTGACGAAAGAACATAAGCCCAGGGTCTTCTGATTCCAAATGCGGTGCTCTTCTGACTACAACATGCTGTTGTAGTTCCATTGTCTACTACTTTCTTCATGACTATAGATTTCTATGAACCCCACCTTAGAACTTGAGGCAAAATGAGAAATAGCAACCTTCACTGTGTGCCTGAACGTGGACAAGCAAGGTGAACTGTCCCATCATTTAAATCCTAGCAAGAATATGGCTATTGCCCTATGTCCTACCAATGATCTGTGCTCCAAGAACTAAATACCAACAAGTATTTACAATTTGTGATTGTTTTCAGTAGAAATAATCAATACAAAATACGGCTAAAAGGGCTCATGGTAAAAAATTCTCAAAACAGGTGGGAGAACCAGTTATTCTTAGATGTATAAAATTTATGAACGAATATATCCAGGGACAGAAGCTAGAATCAGTAAAATTTAGTATGGACTTATAACCAAAAAAGAAAAAAAAATCTTTCAGTATTTTACTTAGAAAAGAATTCTGAACAACTTCAGTAAAATTAAAAATAAAATGCCAAAAAATGGGAGAATCTTAATCATGATATGCAAAAAAATTGTCTAAGGATTAATGTAACTTGCTTAATGAGGGGTGTCTATGAGGAAAAAAGTACTTTCAGTGAAAATTTATCATTTAGTGTAATTCTGCCAAAATTAGTCAAAATATCTATTTCAGCTTAGTGGCTAGCACAGAAAGGCAGCACCAAAACTTGGTGTGCTTCTTTTGGCAATAATTATTTATCTTAATATATATATATATTTCGGAGAGGAAGAGAGAGGATCATTTATCAGCTGCCTCCTGCACATCCCACACTGGGGACTGAGCCTGCAACCCAGGCATGTGCCCTGACCAGGAATCAAACCATGACCTCCTGGTTCATAGGTCAATGCTCAACCATGAGCCACACCAGCCGGGCAGTATTCATCTCTCTTAATGCTCTCCTCCACAGGGTAGGAGAGCTGGTGGGAATGGGCATGGAAAAACGTAGTGTGAACCAGGTTCTCCCAACCCACACTGGCAAGATTAGTCTTCAAGATTAGTCTTTATCTCCACATTCATGTTGAACCTTTAGCTCTCATTACATTTTCCTCCCAACTAGTTGGTGAAGTTGCCAATGGATTTTTAAAAAATATATTTTATTTATTTTTTTACAGAGAGGAAGGGAGAGGGATAGAGAGTTAGAAACATCAATGAGAGAGAAACATCAATCAGCTGCCTCCTGTACACCCCTTACTGGGGATGTGCCTGCAACCAAGGTACATGCCCTTGACCGGAATCGAACCTGGGACCTTTCAATCCGCAGGCCAACGCTCTATCCACTGAGTCACACCAGTCAGGGCACCAATGGATATTTTTGTATGTGCAAGTCACTTGCTTTTCTTCTTGACTGTCTCCTACTTCCCGTGGGAATGAAAGCTTCCAAGTTCACTGAGGCCTGTCACAAAGTCACCGACGCCTTTTCAGAGCTTCCATTGCCACCCCCCAACACTGCCTGCCCACTAACAGTGCTAATAACACTGCCAGTTAAATCCTGCCAAACCTATCTGGTGCCCCATCCCACTTAAACTCTGTCATTGCTGCACTGTACCCCTCCTTTCCACCACTTAGATGCCAGTCCCTGAGGACTAAAAGAATTTCCATGGCCCAAGGGCAGCTCTGTCTGTGCTACTTAACTTTCTGTTCCTGTAGGACCAGTTTTTTACAGGAAACTCCTCAGTCCCTCTTGCACTGGACCCCACACACGATGGCCTCGTAAGCCATCCAGTCGTTCCTGAGTCCTAGGGGGATGATGGCTCAGCACCCATGCTGAGAGCCACTCCCACTAACTTGTGTTAGAGATTTTCCACAGTCGGAAGCACAGAGATGCCACAGGATGAACCTGTAGATTGTTAGACCCATGGGGTTTATCCTTGTTATGTGACCTCTCTACACTCCTTTTGACTGACCGACAGCCTTTTCAAACAATCAACCAGATATGAAGGTAAATATTTTTTTTCATCATCCTGTATGTATTTATTGAACACCTTTTACACATACTGCAGCTGGGGGCTGAGGGGGCTGGACAGATTTAGTGTAAGACTTGGTGCCGATCTCAGTGAGTCTGTATTTTTAGCTTTTTTAATTGAATTTATTGGAGTGGCATTGGTTAATAAAATTATGTAGGTGTACAATTCTATCATACATCATCTGTATATTGTATTGTGTGTTCACCACCCCAAGCCAAGTCTCCTTCCATCACCATCCACCCCCCTGTACAATCTTCTACCTCCCCTCATGCCCCTTTCCCTTTGGTAATCACCATCCTGTTGTCTGTGTCAACTAGTTTTGTTCTTTTTTTTTTTTTTTTTTTGCTTAGTCCCTTCACCTTTTTTTACCCAGCCCCACAAACCCCGCCTCCCCTCTGATGGCTGACAATCTGTTTATATCTAGGAGTCTGTTTCTATTTTGTGTGTTAGTCCATTTTGTACATTACATTCCACACATAAGTGAGAACATATAATACTTGTCTTTCTCTGACTGGCTTATTTCACTTAGCATTATGGTATTCAGGTCCATACATGCTGTCTCAAAAGGTAAGATTTCTTTATTTTTTACGACCGAGTAGTATTCCATTGTGTAAATGTACTGTGTATAGTTTTTTAATCTACTTCTTTAAAGATAGGCAATTGGGATGCTTCCAAACCTTGGCTGTTGTAAATAATGGTGCAATGAACATAGGGGTACACATATTCTTTCAGATTAGTATTTCAGGTTTCTTTGGATATATTCCAAAAATTGGAATTGCTGAGTCAGGTAGTTCCATTTTTTATTTTTTGAGGCTGCACCAATATGCACGCCCACCAACAGTACCCAAGGGTTCCCTTTTCCCCACATCTTTGCCAGTGCATGTTGTTTGTTGATTTATTAATGATAGCCATTCTGACAGTTGTGAGGTGATATCTCATTGTGGTTCTAATTTGCATTTCTCTGATGTTTAGTGACATTGAGTGTGTTTTCATATGTCTGTTGGCCATCTGTATGTCCACTTTGGAGAAGTGTCTATTCAGGTCCTTTGCCCATTTTTTAATAGGATTATTTGTTATGTTGGTGTTGAGTTGCATAAGTTCCTACAAAGTATGTATATAAACCCCTTATCAGATGTATCACTGGCAGGTATGTTCTCCCATTCAACAGGTTGTCTTTTCATTTTGTTTGATAGTTTCCTTTGCTGTGCCAAAACTTTTTAGTTTGATGTAGTCCCATTTGTTTATTTTTTCTTTTGTCTCTCCGGCCCAAGGACACATATTATTATTGATGTCTAAAAATGCAACTGATTTCTGTATATTTATCTTGTGTCCTACTATTTTACTGAATTAATTTATCAGTTCTAGTAGTTTTGGGGTAGAATCTTTACAGTTCTCTACATACAGTATCATGTCATCTGCAGATAATGACATTTTTACTTCTTCCTTTCCAAGGGAAGAATTACCCTGTCCTAGAGACATACAACTCAGTCTGTCCCAGAGTGTGCTGGGAGCCTTATCTCAGCAGGGCAGGGCCCCTGGGAATCGGGAAGATGGGGCTAGTGTTTCTCATGAGAAAGAGGTGCTGGTCAGACCTGGAGGGAGATGGGGATTGTGGCCCCTTCCCAGAACCACACAACTCAGCCTTTCCCATATTCTACCCAGACGTCTTCAGGGTGGAGTCACCATGAGTTGGGAGGGCAATCCAATGGGAGCCCAGGGGGTGGGTCTAGTGGATATCACAAGAGGGGAGGCACCAGTGTAGTTCATGGGTAAGTGAGAACAATAACCTCACCTCCCACCCCAAAGCTATACCATTCAATCACTGACACCCCGAGTCTGCCCAGACCTGTATACCCTGGTCCAGGCAATTGACAAATGGAAGCAGAGCCAGCCCTTTTCATGTCTCTGCCCTTCCTACCAGTCTTGATGTGGCTTCTTCTGTAAATCCTTGATCATAAGACTTCTCAGCAGGGCACATGCTCCATAGTGTGGGGCAACATGAATTTCAGAGAGTGGGGCTATTATATTTCCCCAGGCTAATGCCAACTGAAGGGGAAGCCCCACCCAAGAAAGATGGCATCGGTGGTGTGGGAGAAGGACTTGGCACAGGTATCCTGGTGGCTATCCCTTCAGCTCTCTCCCCAGAGCCACAAAACCCAGTCTGTACTCTTGTGACTCTAGTCCACTCGGCCTTCCCTGGGTAGAATCCCAGTGTTCATGGCTGCAGATGAGATTTTGTGTGTTGGTTCTTTAAAAGGGCACCTGTGTCTCTAGCAGACTCCCATCTCCCCTTGCAGAAAAAAATCTCTGCCATTTTCACAACTAGATATGATGTTGCATCTCTTCCTTGCTCAGGCGCTCTGGGCTGGGGAGCCCCGCTTGGCTTGGGGACCCCATGCTTCTCAGAGGGAACCTTTGTAGCTGAGATATCCCTCTGGAAGCTCAGCCACCACTCGTGGGAGCAGAGCCAGTCCTTTTCCTACCAATCTTGATATGGCTTCTTCTGTAAATCCTTGATCATGAGACTTCTCTTCAGCTAGTCTTCAGTTGATTATTCAGGTTGATTGCTCTATATTTTAGTTGTGATTCCAGTTCGGCTGAGAGAAGGTAAGTGTAGCTTCATTCACATCACAGCCATCTTGGAACTTCCTAAATATTTTGCTTTTCATATGGAAATAGCAAATGTGTTTTTGTTGTAGGTTACTATACATTGAGTGGTACTACTTTCTCTATTTAGCAAGTTATTTTATTTCTCTATCTTAAGATAATTAATATCATTCCAGCTACTGAAAAATTATTATACTATATTCAACTATGTTATTGTTTCAGAAATAAATGACCTCCTTTCTTTATCACTAATCTAACATTTCTTTCTCCATTGCAACAAAACGTTCTCAAGTTTGAAAGTAAAAGCACCTTTTATAAAAACAGTGGAGTGCACTTGGTAATACTTCACCTTATTATAATACCACATTACAGAATAAGATCAAAGCAGTTTAAACTCCCATGCCAACATTTTCCTGTTAAGTAGAAATACAAATGATATTTTTAAATACAAAGCTGAAAAAATTTTCTGTACTTTTTACTATGTACTTGATGATCACCTCATATGGCAATAACACAGAGAACAAAACCTAAATGATATAACAGAACACTTTTCTTTTTGCAATTTCATCATACACACACACACACACACACACACACATATATCAGCCAAGAGATGTTTCATTTTTGTTCTCTATATAAGTTGGTCTAGCTAGACCACAGAAATTTAGTCTGGATCACTGTTTCCTAATAAATTCTCCCATAATAGCCATCCTAGGGGTTTATCAATCAACCCAGTTCCACATGGACGACAGAGCTCGGAAATTGGGGGACACCAGAATGTGAGTGGTCCATCCTTCGGACTGTTTCCAACTCTAGGTGTAACTGAAACAGTGGATGGGGTAAGAAGCCAGAGCAAAAGAGCTTTTGAAAAATCATTGTGATGAAACATTTACGTAGAAATATGAAAGATTTGTAGAGACTTGAGTCAAACAACTATGAGACAGATAACTATGGGTCAGGGCTTTACTACTTGTAAGACAGTGAGGACTGAGGAAACCAATAAGGATTCAGTGATGGTTTGCCTCTTCCAGGGTTTTGCTAATGTGTCATTTCAGGGCAAAGCTTAGTTCTGTTCCCCAAACATGTACTTATTGAGATTAATTTTTCTCCACTTACCTTACCAACATGCCCTACCAGTTCCAACAGGATTAGCATTTAGTGAGGAAAAATAATAATGGAATCACTTACAGAATTTCTGTATATTTTTCAAATAACATCATATTGATTAATGAGTGTTCACATTTCTCCTTTCAAAGATTCCATTTCAAGCAATTATTCTGCTTAATCTATTTTTTTAACATTCGACTATAACTTTATTCATATTAGTACATTTAATTTACATGGAAAGGACAACCAAGCAGTTCTGCTCCATTTCAGGAAAAGTTATCAATCAACAAATAACAAGGAATGGTGACATGTTTGGGTCCAGGACAAGGAAGAATGGACTCTGGTGCTATGATTCATCTCCAAGAAGAATGTAGCACAATGGCCAGCACAAGCCATACTGACTCTGAACTTGTAACTCTGGTCACAAATTCAGATCTCTTCTCTGAAGCTAGCAAATCAAGTGAAATAATTGGGTTTAAAAACGTTTTAGAATGAAGCCCAGCTAAGTTTAAAAACCATGTTCTTGACACATTTTCCTTTCAAAATTTACATAAAACATAGTTTCCCACTATAAGAGCCCAGGTTGTTGTGTGTGTGTTTTTTTTTCCTCAAATAGCCCATCATGTAGCTGTAGATAGACTATTCTGCCTCAAGATGGAAAAGAAGGGGGGAAAATTAATAGCATCTGCATAATATTCTCTTTACACACTGTTGTTGGCTGGAAAATAGAAAATTTTAAAAAGAAAGGAAGAAATGTTCCATCTTAGATTCTCATAATCTCTTGTTCCACAGTTCCCGAATCTGACTCTGATGCTAAGGTGACAGTGTATATATGAAATTTTTGTTTTCAGTGAAGGAGACCAGGTCAGAGAGGAAGTTACCTCGCTTTATTCAAGAGTTATCAGATTGTCCATGCTCCTCAAGACCCTCACTGTCTCAAACTAGAGCACACTGTAGGATCACAGGACCTTCCTCCTAAGCTGGCTGTGTCCAGTGCCACACTCACGGATCCAGCCTGGTTTACTATTGCAGTCATTACAGCTCACATCTTGAACCATTTGGTAGCCAGTGAGCATGACCTGGTCTTGAACGTTCCTGTACTGTAGGCTAATTACCTAACAAACTTGTTAAGAAATGCTCTGCCAGTGGCCTGTGGGAACCGAGTGGAGATGAGTTCTGAGTGGTTGGTCAGAATCATATCACAGTTTGGATTTTAAAAAACAACACAAAAAAACAAAAACAGATGGGTACCACCAATATGACCAAGGAAAATTCTGCCCATTTTTATAGTTGAAATTTTAAAGACCCCGAAGTTACTTCCGGTTTTTGGTTTGTCAAGTAACACATGAGTATCTGTGAAATCAGCAGTTGTCTCTGCTTAATCTTTAGTACAGAGATCTTTGCTTGTATTCTGAGGGAAGGACTGTATTATAGTTTCCTAGGCCTTGCCAAGTAGAACTAAGACATAAAGAATCTCTGCTGAGGTTCTGCTCTATTAGGAACTTCCACATTCCTGGTTTCCTTCTCTTGACAAAGTGGAACTTGTTGGGATATGAAACTATCAGCATTGGGTACACATGTCAATATTTTCCAGAGGACTATGCTCTGTAAGATAGCTACCTTGTTCCATGAAGAAGGTTGCCCCAACTGTCACATACTAGTAGGAGGGAATTCTCTGCTACCCCAACAATAAATAGAAATTGTCAAAAACAATGTTTTGTTTTGTTTTTGTTTGTGTGCTTTTTGTTTTTTAGTTTGATTTTTGACAGAGAACAGTATGCAAGGTTATATAGCCTTGAAAAAGATAACCTTAAGATTTAGGTAGCTGGATTTACTCTTTGGAATTTCTACGAAGTGTCGTGAACCTCTAGTTATTTCATTGACAGAATTTGAAAAAAAATATGATTTAATGTATTGCTCTTATTTCTTTTTAGGTCAGTCTTGACTCTCGAGTTAGAGAGGTCATCAATAGAAATCTGTTGGATCCCAATCCTCATATGTATGAAGATGCCCAACTTCAGATATATACCTTAATGCACAGAGATTCCTTTCCAAGGTTTTTGAACTCTCAAATATATAAGTCATTTGTTGAAAGTACTGCCAGTTCTACTTCTGAATCTTAATTTTCACTTAAAGAAATCATTTTGGAGGGCTGGGATGGGAAATAAAAGTTGTCATGTAACATCAGACACGGAGTTCCTGGAGAACTACAGTTTAGCATTCCTCAGGCTACTGTGAAATTAAAACCATATGGTCTTTGTCTCCATTTTTATCAAGGTTATCCATGGTTAACTTTGGAGAAAATACCACATAAAACAATGAATTGCCAAATTAAGTTTGTTTTACTCAACACTCATTCTACTTGCAAGCAAACTGTATTTGTAGTCCTATGAACAGTCTCCTAGTGTATTTCCAGAGACTGCATGTGCAAAGTCAAACTGCTCCATTTGCCATGTAGTTGTTGTAATATTTAATCCAATGACGTAACTTATATCTGTATTTAAGGACTTTTGTGCAATATGGTCTTACAGAAATAATTGCCAAAAAGTTGGCTGTAGTTTGCATTTTTAAATATAACCTAAGACAGACAAAGCCAATTTTTAAATTGTAAACAATAGTATTCAACATGCTATATACTGTGTTCAGTACACTCATTTTGAAGCCAATATATCTGTACATGAAAAAAAGAGCTATATATCTGTTTGTTGGGAAATCCCAATGGGGGATTCCTCTGGTTGTTCACTGCCAAAACGGTGGCGTTTTTATTACAGAAGCATTTGATGTGTAAAAAATAATAAGATGAAAAGAGAAAAAAAGCACAAAATAATTTGAAGATCTTCTATCTCAAATCAAAGAGTGGTACTGTTTTTAATTGTAACAGAAGAAAATGAATCTATGTATATATCACATGTCCAATACTGTAATTAATTTATTAAAGGCTGGCTCTCCAGTTCTCAAACAGTTGTGTAATGTATGTACTTTAGCAAGATAAGCTTGATAACTTAGTTTGGAAATATAAGAAAAGGACCTAATAAAGGAATGCCTACATGTAGCATCATAAAAAATGTTGATGAAAAACATCTGTCCCTGTGGCATATTTTCCTTGAAAGTGAAATCCCATGAAAAGCTAAGTTTTTAACCAACACAAATTTTATAAGGGTCATAAAGAAGATACTTCTCTATTTCAGACCTTAACTGTTTTCACATAGTATCTTTAGAATTACTTATTTTAAAAATGTTGAAACCAAACTATTAATTCTCATCCATAATTGAAAGGCAGTACAGTGCTCAAATCTCCTAGCTGCCATATTATTTTTTAAAGTATCACTAAATCTTTAAGTCAAAATATTTGCCTGACATTGGCATGCACTTTTGACATTCAAGAAACAGTATCCTATTGTGCACCAACACAAAAAAGTCAGAGTCATGTTTATATCAAGATATTACATTTGAATATTAATATACCCTGGAGGCTATTTTTTTAATCTTACACTTATTAAATATAATATTGAGTAACCTAAAATGTAAGTTTTAAAAATATTTATATCCAATGAAAATACTGGCCTTATATTAAGGATGATATTAAAATTATAGGTTTTCATTGTCATTTTTAACTACCTCTCATTTTTTAATTTATTAAACATTAAAAAAAGTTTGGGTTTTCTTTTTAAATTTTATTTTACTTGAAAGGTTGGCATTGTAAGTTTCTTTTTCCATAAACTTAAAGCATTTTAAGAATTTTTTAAGTGAATTTAATTTTCTAATTTATATAGGATTCAGGAGATATGTTTAAAAGGGCTATTATCTATTCCCTATGCAAATATTTTAACTGTTGCAGTGTTTAACAAAATGGGATTTTAAAAAAAATGTTTGAAAGTAGAAAACAAAAATGTTCTGTTTACACTGGCGTTGCTGACTATCCTACCATATTCAGCACTTTTAAACACGTTATTTATGAAAATGTACTTAAAATACAAGATAGAAAATATTTATAATGATAATTTCTTTTAACAAATGCCTGTTTTTGTCTGAAAGTGTTAGTGTGTTTAGACATACTTTATCCATGTCAATTAGATATTTACTATTTGAATAATAGTTTTCAGTAATATGTTGAAAAATGATAAAGATGTTTACAAAAAGTCACATTTTTTTTCTAAAGAGTGAAGAAAAACTTAAAAGAATCATCACTTCTATTGTGAAGTTCTATTGTTCCTGAATTATTTAATATTTTGGTTAGAATTGAGTTTATTATACTACTATGATGTATACACATATATGTTGTAATATCATACCTGTTGCTGTGTTTGAAGCACAATAAATTGGTGCACATGACTAGAAAATATGTACTATATTATGATATACTGCATGCATCAATCTTTTAAATGTACACTTTATATTCTTGTTGTTACTATATATGATGGTGACCTGCTAGTTGTAAGTTATCTTTATAAGATACTTTGGGTTCTTAGATGAATTGTCTGTTTGACAATACTTTCAATATTTTACCAAATGTAAAAGATAAGGGCCCTTATAAAGAGTCCTGATCTGTAACCTGGGCATTTGTAGAAAATAGATTTTGAAGTTAGTGTATCCTTTTGAAACCTGATTAGGAAGTTGCTTTGAGAATGATTCTAGAGTAGATTTTACACATCAGATGTCCCTAACCATGCTATGTAGCATTTCTGTGCTAAATTCCTACTTTGGGGGGAGGGAAGGGATTCTCATTTAATTTCAAAATGTTTAAAGTTTCTATCTAAGAGTATGTCTGTATAATTGCAACTCTACAAATTTGCTTTAATTACAGAGTTATAATAAACAAACAAACAAAATGCCCTCAAATGCTGTCTATGCTACCATTCCAAGAGCACAATATTTGTTTTGGTAGAATTAGACTTTCCCAGTGAGCGAATTCCTCCCTGAGGAAAAATTAGCACTTTAGAAGGTACACATGTATTTCGGATTGCCAAGATCTCTTTGTATACTGTGAGAATCTGCTAATGCACGCAGAAAGAGATGAATGCTTTTTCTATAGTGCCTACGATGGAAAGAAAAGTAGAAGATATAGATTATATATAAATATATAGAAATAAACTGGAGAGCCAGAGGTGGATCTGGTACAGCGATCACATTAATAATGGATGGATGATACTTCTTCCTTACTATAGATAATAATTATGTTACCCAAAGGTAATATAGATACCCCAACAGTGTTACAAGGCAGCTGTAAGCGCAGTAGGTGCAGTGGCATATGAACAATTATAGCAAAACACAATTTTGATGTCAATGTTATTCAGTGCAAAAATCAAGACCATAATGTGGTCTTTTTTTCTTTTTTTTTATCTTAAAATCTGTACATAGGATGACCAGTTCCGATATTTGGTCATGGTGCATGGAGTGTTTGATAGTAAGTATCCTTTGACATTGCCTAGATTCTTATTTACAGAGTGAAATGTACATCCTATTTTTACCTGATAATTCAGTTTTGCTAAAGGACTATAGAAATAGGTAGATGTTTATTTATTAGAGGCAACAATACATTTTCACCATTTGAAGCTAATTTAAAATAATATCTGATTCTTAATTTCTACTTTATCTATTTTCCTATACACTTTTAACTTATACTGAAAAAAATAAGTCACTGTAATTGTGACAAATTACATTTGCAAAAAATAGAAGATATCAGATGCACTGAGGAAAAAAATGTACAATCAGAAAATAAGAACCTTTTGAATGCCACCTAAATTTCCTAGATCTGAAATGCCTTCAACTAGAACCCTATGAAACATGAATTTTGAAAACGTTGCACTGCATACATTGGCAGATTATTGTGAAAGGTGGCCAAGATAGTTCCAGAAAGTCTTCTGGCCCGTGTATTTATATTGATAGTTATAATGGTTAATTTTCAAAGTATACTTTTGCAGAGGCTTCTATTTATGTGCTCTTTTCAGTTCTTTATAAATTTCTGGCCAATATACAATGTTAATTCTCCTGAGAAAATAATATTAAATCTGTAAAAATTTTAGCTGTTCCTCACTTGCCACAACTGAAAATATTTATCAATAAAACTGACACCAAAAACTTGTTTCAGATCTTCCCTGAAACATTCTTAATATTATCCTTGCAACACATAATAGGTTGTCGAGTTTTATTTACAAATATGAAGCTTTAATTACAAATTTGATTTCAAGCTACATTTCTTTCCGGTATGACTAGGCAAACCATGTATCCTGTGCATTTTTACTCATTTTCAAATGAAGAATATTCTCTATAGGATGGTCATAAGAAAGAAATGAAATAAACATGGATAAAGTGTTATTTTAACAAAGTTCTCTAGCTCCATAGTAATTCCCATTTTTCAAGAATTCATACATTAAATGCCATTTTAATGCACTTCTCCCATATTTTTTTTCAAACCATACTTTAAAAGTATTATTTAGTTATTGATCCAAAAAAATACAACCAAGATTATTTTCAGGTGCAGGTATATATTAATGTCATGATTGCTTCAATAATATAATTCAAAATCACTGTTTTCAGTTCACTAACATCACTCTGAATCTACAATCAAGAAAAAAAATCACACACATGAAGATATATATTGTTAGGTGTGTGTATATATAACATAGGTTTAAATCATAGTTTTAAAAAAAATCATTTACAAGAATGGGGAGAATATAAATATCAAATAATTTGCCAAATAAATATGGGGGTGGGGGTAGAACTGAAATTGTTATGAGATTGGCCATATGATTTTAAAATTAATTTTACTAAGAACAAATGTATTTGTATGCTCATAAAATTTAGCATTAACGTTTTATTTTTTAATAACTTCAAGTTTACAGAAAAATTGCAAAGACAGTACAGAGAGGTTCCATGTACAGCACATCCGTGAGATATCTGTCATATAAGGAACCAATATCAGTGCATTAAGTCTACACGTCAGATTCCCTTAGTTTTTACCTTTTCCTGTTCCAGGATCCCATTCAAGATACCACATTACATGTAGTCACCATCTGTCCTGAGGCTCCTCGTAGCTGTGACAGTTTCTCAGACTTTTCTTGCTTTTGATGACTCTGACAGATTGAAGGAGCACTGGTCTAGTATTTTGCAAAATGTTCCTCAATTGGGATTTGTCTGATGTTTCCCCCATGATTAGATAGGTGTTACCATTTTGGGAAAGAAGACCCCAGAAGTAAAGTGGCATTTATATCACATATGAAAGGTGCATACCACCATCATGACTTACTGTTGGTGATGTTGACTTTGATCATCTGGCTGAGGTAGTGTTTGTCAGGTTTCTCTACTGTAAAGTAATAGATTTTTTTAAGAGGCATTATTGCATGTAAATTTACTGGACATTGATTGATATTGAGCTAAAAAAAAAATTATGAGCAGATTCCTCAGCAGTACTGTTAGGTTCCATTAAATAATTGCTAACAAGTACTATGAAGAAAATACAATAAACTAAAAAGTGAAATGGAAAAATTCCAAAACAGTGTTAGCTTGAATACTTATTTAATGGAGGGGAAAGTGAATTGTTTTTCCCTTTAAAACAGTATAATTACCTTAACCCTCTACATCTCTGATAGTAAAGACTTTAATCTTACTAATTGTCATAATAGGTAATGTAAACCGATAATTATTTTGCTGAGTTTTTCTATACTGCCCTCCAATGAACAATAAACACTGAATATTGAAATAATGTAAAAGACTTGATTTTTCCCCCTTGCTTTAACCTATTTGTCATAAACACAGTTTCTTGTATATGATTTTAGTATATTTGCTAAATATAAAAATAATTTAAATGTGATTGGTTCTATAAAATTTATCATATTGAACAGATGTCATTTTTTACTACCATGTTCACTGTACTTAGTAATCTATCCTTATTTTGGACCTCACCAATATTAATTGGCCGTAAAGAAATTGTGAATGCATGAATACAGTTTAAGAGGGACCATGCTTGGTTATTTTGTAAAGCCAGAATAACGGTAGGTACCTACAAACTGAATAGATAATCCAGATTATATTTCCTCCCATTTAAGTTTTGGGTTTTGTTCCCTCTTTCTTGAGTCTATTTTGTCAATTTACCTGTGTACAATAGACACTGAAAATGCTAGAATTTTCACATGTAATAGAATTTGAGCATGACAATAATGTAAGAAAACTTAGAAGTCTCAAACTATGTGTATTTGAGTTTTCAAAGTAAATCAAATTACAGCTGTTTTCATTTGACCATATTGTGTGAACCTATGGATATTATTGTAAAATGCATATGCATTACACTGACTTTAAAAATGTTTTGAATCAATAAAGAATCCACCAATATA
>PVJC01023975.1:0-25931 GCA_004026665.1 Murina feae | reverse complement strand
CACACACACACACACACACACACACACACACACAAAAGGCGCCTGGCAGACTGGGGCCATCGTAGGACATCCACTGAGGGGTCCCAGACTGTGAGAGGGCACAGGCCGGGCTGAGGGACTCCCTCCACCCCGAGTGCACAAATTTTTGTGCACCGGGCCCCTAGTATATATATATATTCTGTTAGTTTGATTACTAAATGTATTTACTGATATTTTTCTAATTATTGAAAATTATTTTTAAAGCTATTAAAAGATAGATAAAATCAATGAGCATAGAGAAAACCCCTTTATATTACCAAGAGTAATAAACTAACATTAAATGTTCTGGGTTTTCTTAGTTGACTGTTACTAAATTGCTGTATGATTCAGTTTACGTACTATAGTTTAGTATACACTTTTCAGAAAACAAAATGGAATTTAATTATGTAGAAGACTGATGTTTTAAGTTACTTTTTAAAAAGTATAATACTATGTAAATATAAGATTACTTCAATTATTTATAATATGTAAAAATAGCAAATACATTTTTAAAAAATGTCTATAAAATAGAACATCAGAAATTATATTCCTGGTTCACTAAGAGTAATGAATTTCACTGCTGCTTTTCAAAATGCCCTTATTTATTACAAAATCAGATTAGGTTCAATTACTATGAAATCATAAATATTGCATACAGGGTGGGACAAAAGCAGATTTATTTATGTTCATGTGGAAAATAATACATTAATTAATAGATAATATAAGAATGAACTCTATGTTTTGCATACTCATAACTGTAAACCTTTCCCTCCCACCCTGTATATTCTGTTATCTATGTAATATGCAAACAAAGCTATTACCACCATGATATTTAAGATAAAGAGTACAGTAAGTTTTGGAATATTTCTTTCAAAATTATTTTGAAAACAAAAAGTTCTATGACTAATAAGAATATCTGAGGAACTAGTTCTTGGATTCTCCCCCACCTTGTCTCATGAGTTTTCTTTCATTAAAAAAAAAAAAAAATGACACAATAGAATCCCCACCATAATTCTATAAGTGGGTTACAAAAAAATCTTAAAATGAAGATTTCTATTATCATGTGGTAAAATATATATTTTCTGTTGGTCTGCTTTGAAACAAAGCACAGATATAAAGTTAGTGAAAATTAAACTTAATACATCTGAACTAAAAGATTCCCAAATGGTCATTGAGGAGTGGCTTCCCAATTCCACGTCTGAGATATGAACTTTAGACCACACTATTTGAGAATATAGGCTAGGCAGAGAAAGGGAGACACAAGCTCACAGTAGTCAAACTATAGATATAAGTGTAAAAATGAAAGAAAAAATCACCCAAAACCTCACCATCCATATATATGTTTTTTCAGGAGATATGGCAATAACTTTATATTTCCATATTGTTTAAAATGTCATGTCAGATTATCTCTTTAGAAGCAAAATTAGAATATATGTACATATTTGGGAAAGGGATCATCATTAAAAACAAAAAAAAGCAGTTGAAATTCAGCCCTATATTTTTTCAAAGGAATGCTCTGACCAAAGAAATGGCAATAAAGATAAATTGGTATTTATATCTGTTTAAAGAAATTCAGACTACTGAAATCCATAACTGTCTACTAATACGTATTCTTCATTCTCATGAACTTTTGCAAAATCTGTGGGATACAGGCTGAAAAGAAGATCTGCCTTGGAAATGGTCTGCGGTGGAATCAAATATCACACTTTAACTTTTAGCAGACATTAGAATTTGCTGGAAAGCTTGCAAAATAAGCAGATTAGAGATGTCATTACTCAGAGACTTTGATCCAGAAAGTCTGTGGTGGATTCTATAACCATACTTATTTTATAAGCTCTCCAGGCCTTCACATTGAGAATCATTGTAATAAAGCCATTTGAATTCATTCCTGTATCTGTTCCCCAAAGCTTTGATGTGTAAATATTCTTTCTTTGAGCTAGAAGACTCAGATTAAGCACATATCGATCATTTAATTTAAAACTTTTTCAGATGTTCCATATGCTTAGAAGGTCATGATCATTTATTTTATAACTAAAGCTCTATGTAATGACGGAGCAACTTGGGCATTAACTCATTTATGGGATAATACAATCCTCTTAATTTTAATGGATTAGAATTACTTTTATGATATGAACACATATCATGAACATGACATAAACATGTTTTCAAAACTATAGTTTTAAAACCAAGACAATTTATGAATTCTAATTCATCCTCCTTCAATCTCGCTCTGTACTAGAAGTGCTAAAGTAATCTTTACCACTTTGCCTAGTCTACATCTTTCTATGTAAACTCTATATTCTAATCAGGCATATTCTGCTTATGTCTATACAAATGATAGCCCACTGTCTAGTTTTGGCAAAACTCCTATTCATTTCTCTATATAAAACCCATGTATTTATTTAAATAAAGAATTAGGGGCATCGAATATAACCCATGCCCTGCCCATGCCCCCAATCTCAGTCCATTCTCAATATTATCAACTGCTGCAAAAAAAATATCTAGGCAGTGACAATGATATTAAATTTGACTTAAAGAAGTCTCTGGTGACATTTATGAAAGCATAAAATATATAGTCATTTTAAAATAGCTTCCAGTTAGGGAATACATACAAATTAATATAAATATTCCATAGTATACATTTCTAATATACTGATGAGATCAGATAATATGAAATCCTCCTCTGAATTAACTTGGCAAAACATAGAATTATGTCAATCCTCTTGACTGTGTTATAATTGTACATATGTGACTCAAAAAGAATGTTTAGAGAAGTCTAGTCAAGTTGAGCCAAAGCTGGCTATATCCCAAAGTTAGATAGAATTGAGTTACCATCCAAACATTCATTTTCACAGTTCAAGTCTTAGTAGTTTTCTCTGTTTAACTGAAAAGTTGAGCACAACCCAATAGAAAGTATCAGTAGGGTGGGACTTTGTAGTTTACGAAGCTAAAGTTATTCTGTCAGCTTATTTTTTGTTTAAAATTCAGTTTTTATTAAGATATAATTGATAAATAATATTATATATATTTAAACTGTGCAACTATATGTTTTAGATGTGTATGTATTATGAAATAACCATAATAAAGCTAATTAACAAATATATCACCTTATATAGTTACCAGTTTAAATTTTATTGGGATGATATTGGTTAATACAGTGGTGATACCACTTAAGATATGTTCTCTTAGCAAATATCAAGTATAATATTCTATTAGCAAATATATATCAAGAATATAACAGTTTATTAACTATAATCACTATATATTAGATATTCAGATTTTATACTTTTGCATAACTGAAGCATTATACCCTTTGACCAACATTTCCTCATATTCCCCAGCTCCAAATCCTGGCAACCACCATTCTATTCTGCTAACTATGAGTTATTTTAGATTCCACATATAAATGAGATCATGCAATTTTTGTCTTTTTATAGCTGGATTTTTTCACTTAATATAATATTCTCTAGGCTCATCCACTTTGTCACATGTGACAGAATTTTATTATTATTATTTTAAAAATATATTGTTATTGCCCAGTTGGCATGGCTCAAAAGTTGAGCATCAACCTATGAACCAGGAGGTCATGGTTTGATTCCCAGTCAGGGCACATGCCCAGCTGTGGGCTCAATCTGCAGTAATGATTTTAGAGAGGAAGGGAGAGAGAGAGAGAGAGAGAGAGAGAGAGAGAGAGGGAGGGAGAGAGAGAGAGAGAGAGAGAGAGAGAGAGAGAGAGAGAGAAACATCATTGATGAGAGAGGATCATTGATTGGCTGCCTCCTGCATGTCCCCTATTGGGGATCAAGCCCACGACCCCGGCACATGCCCTTGATTGGAATCTAACCTGGAATGCTTCAGTCCACAGGCTGACACACTATTTACTGAGCAAAACCAGCTATGGCTGTGTGTGATTTTTAAAGCTCTCTTTGCACCTGGCCAGTGTGGCTCAATGGTTGAACATTGACCCATGCACCAGGAGGTCACCATTTAATTCCCAGTCAGGCAGGGCACATGCCTGAGTTTCAGGCTTGATCCCCATTAGAGAACATACAGGAGGCAGCCAATCAATGTTTCTCTCATCAATATTTCATCTCTCTCTCCTTCTCCCTTCCTTTCTAAAATCAATAAAAATATATTTTTTCAAAAACTCTCTTTGCCAATGTTTAAAACACTATATATAGAGAGTAAATTCCCCCTATTCACACATCATGAGTAATGCAGAGACAAAATGAAAGTTGGAAAAAAAGTAAAGGCTGTCCAGCTGTTCTCCACAGCCTTTTGTGTAGTTTGCCCTTAATTGCCCTCATTGGTGTTAAATAAAGTGTTGTTCTGTTTATCCTATGTCTGTCTGCTTTATTTTAGTGAAGGCTATAAGTAAAAAATATAAGAAGATCCAAACAAAACAAATAAAGCCCTTGGCATGTATTTTAAACCTGTCACAATGATATATAAAAGTAATTTAAAACCTTTAAAAATATTTTTGACCCAAGAAATCAGTTGACCTGCCCAGGTAACTGAGTTGCTTAGAGCATCGTCCTAATAGACCAAGGTTGCAGGTTCAATCCCTAGTCAGGGCATATAGAAGAAGCAACCAATACTGAATATTGAAATATACTACAAAACCATTGTAATCAAAACAGTGTGGTACTGGCATAAGAACACACATATAGATCAATGGAAGAGAATGAAGAATCCAGAAGTCAACTCAAGCCATTATGCTTAATTAATAATTGACAAAGAAGACATGAGCATAAAATGGAGTCAGGATAGTCTCTTCAATAAATGTTGTTGGTAAAATTGGACAGCACTATGCAAAAAAAAGGTGCAACTAGACCACCAACTTGCACTATACACAAGAATAAACTCAAAATGGATAAAATTCTTAAATATAAGTTGTGAAATAATAAAAATCTTAGAAGAAAACATAGAAAGCAAAATCTCAGATATCTCAAGTAACAGAATTTTATTGGCTATGTCTTCTAGGGCAAGAGACATGAAAAAAATAAACAAATGGCACAACATCAAATAAAAAAGCTTCTGTACAGCAAAAGAAACCATCAACAAAATGAAAAAGGACCCAATGTATGGGACAACGTATTTGCCAATGATACATCTGGTAAGGTATTAATCTCCAAAATATATAAAGAACTCATACAACTCAACAAAAGGAAGAGAAACAATCCAATTTAAAAATAGGCAAAGGACCTAAATAGACATGACTCCAAAGTGGACATATAGAAGGTCAAAAGACATTAGAAGAAATATGCAAAGTCACTGATCATCTGAGAAATCTAAATTAAAATGACAATGAGGGAGCTTAAAAATGGGGTGGAGTAAGTGAATGCTGCACAGACACACTCCCAGGAACAAACTGTAATTACAACTAAAATACGGAAAAACTTCATTGATACTAAATGGAAGACTCGCTAGAAAGAACCCTAATAACAGGACCGAAAGTAGAGACCACATAGAGACTGGTAGGAGGGGCAGAGGTGTGAAAGGGTGTGGTAAGCTCCCACAGACAGCAACTGAAATTCTGGAGAATTATCTCAGCTATGGGGATTTGCCACTGATAACTCTGGGGTTTAATCCCCAGGCTGGGGTTCCCAGCAGAAAGCACTGGGACTGAGAAGGGTACCCACATAACATCTGGCTTTGAAAAGCAGCAGGTTTGCTGTCTTCCAGGGAGAGACAGCTAGAAATTCAGGTACTCTCTCAAAGGGCCAACACACAAAATTCCCTATGGAGCCACCCATCTTGTGGTCTGGCAGAGTGGACTGTTGCTGTGTGAGCAGAAGCCATGACTGGGGGCTTTAGGGTTAGAGCTCAGAAGGCAGACACCCCTGGTTTCCTGTGCTGAGTCAGTCCCTCACACTTTGGAGGTCATCTTTCTCACCCAGACATATGCTATACAGGAGGCCTTGCCTGGAGGGAAGAAAGTTGACACACCCTATTAAAAAGCATCAGACTAAGTGCCCATCAGCAGATAAATGGATTGAAAAACTTTGGCACATCAACACAATGGAATATTATGCTGCTGTAAAAAGGAAGGAACTTCTACCATTTGCAACAGCATGGATGGAGCTGGAGAACATTATGCTAAGTGAAATAAGTCAGTCAGATAAAAATATCACATGCTCTCACTCATTTGTGGATTATAATGAACAACATAAACTGATGAACAAAAACTGATGTAGAGACAGAGAAGCATAGATCAGATGCTCAAAACTCAGAGGGAAGGTAGGGGATGGTGGGAGTGAGGGGGAGAGATCAACCAAAGGACTTGTATGCATGCATATAAGCATAAGTGATGGATGTGGACAACAGGGGGTGAGGGTGAGGGCAGGAGTGGGGGATGAAGGGACATTGGGGGGATAAGATCACATTTGTAATATCTTAATCAATAAAGGGGGAAATGTCCACAAAAAAGCCCCCCCAAAATAAAGAAAACAAATTGCCCCAGAGTTGGTGAGGCCCATTAAGAGACTGAGAATAACAATTAGCCTCCCAGCAGAAGCAATAGAGCACCCTGTTGAAAAACAACAACAACAAAAAAACCCTTTTTCAACACCTGAGGGCAATTGCCTGTGGCCAATTCAAGACAGAATCCTATCAGTCTGCAGACAGAGGCAGTGTCTGGAGGCTTTGAATCTGCCTGATCTAAATAGTCAGAAACAGTGTTTGACACTGTCTTGAACTAAAGATTGAGAGGCATAGCAGATCTACCTAATAGATCATCAAAAACCCAAACAGGCAACCAAAATGACAAAGAAACTACCCCAAAGTGAAAGAACAATATAATTCTGCAAGAAAAGAGATAAGAAATTTATCTGATATAGAGTTCAGAGTAATGATGATAAAGAGGCTCAATGGCATAAGAAAAGATATAGTAGCTATGAAAACAGAAATAAAGAATGACATAGCACAAATAAAGAACATGTTGGAAGGAATACAGAACAGGTTATGGGAAGCTGAGGATCAAATCAGTGAATTAGAAGACAGAGTTGAAAAAAATCACTCAATTTGAGAACCAAAAAAAAAAAAAAAAAAAAAAAATTAAAAAACAGGAGGACAGCTTAAGGGAGCTGTGGGACAATGTGAAACGTAAAAACATTCAAATAGCAGTTGTACCAAAAGGGGAAGAAAGTGAGCAAGGGATAGAGATGTGTTTGAAGAAATAATGGCAGAAAAATTCCTTAACCTGGAAAAGGAAAAAGTTACACAAGTTCAGGAGGCACAGAAAACCCAAAGCAAGAACCCAAACAGACCCATATCTGGACAAATCATAATCAAAATGCCAAAAATTAAAGACAAAGAAAGGCTCTTAAAGGCACCAAGAGGAAAGCAAACTGTTACCTTCAAAGGAGCTCCCATAAGGCTGACACCTAATTTCTCATCAGAAACTCAACAGGCCAGAAGGGAATGGCATGAAATATTCCAGGTAATGGAAAGCAAGGATCTAAAACCAAAATTACTATATCTAGCAAAACTATCATTCAAAATAGGCAATCAAATAACAAGTTTCCAAAACAAACAAACAAAAAACGGCTAAAGGAGTATACCATCACCAAGCCAGCATTACAAGAAATGCTAAAGGGACTGCTATAATGAGAAGCTTCAATTGCATTGGTTAGCAAAAATTAAACAAAATTGCTTAGCATCGATTTTGATATGACAGCAAAAGCATAGGCAAGAAAAACAAAAATAAACAAATGGGACTACGTTAAACTGAAATGTTTACTCACAACAAATGAAAAAATCAAGAGTTTAAAAAAACCTAATGAATGGGAGAAAATATCTTTAAACCATACATGTGATAAGTGCCTAATATACAAAATATGTAAGGAACTCAGAAAATTTAGTAAAAACAAATTAGTAATGAAATTAAAGTGGTATATAGTCTTTATTATACATTTTCTCAAAAAGAAGACATACAAATAGCGAACAGGTTTGTTTATTTTTTTAAAATTTATTTTAGCATGCAAGTCTCTTTATTTCATACTGATTTCCCCCAGGATGTTAATGTTTTATTTATTATTATTTTTAAAATTTCTTTATTGATTACATATGTGTCTTTATCCCCACATTGTCCCCCCACACAGCACTCATGCCCTCACCCCCTTGTTGTCTGTGTTCATTGGTTAGGCTGATATGCATGCATACAAGTCATTTGGTTGATCTCTCCCCCTTACACCAACCCTCCTTTACATTCCCTCTGAGGTTTGAAGGTCTGATCGATGCTTCCCTGTCTCTGGATCTGTTTTTGTTCATCAGTTTATGTTGTTCATTATAATGCACAAATGAGTGATATTTATCTTTCTCTGACTGGCTTATTTTGCTTAGCATAATGCTCTCCAGTCCCATCCATGCTGTTGCAAATGGTAACAATTCTTTCTTTTTTTACAGCAGGATAGCATTCCATTGTGTAGATGTACCACAGGTTGTTAATCCATTCATCTGCTGATGGGCATTTAAGCTGTTTCCAAATCTTAGCTATTGTAAATTGTGCTGCTATGAACATAAGGATGCATATATCCTTTCTGATTGGTGTTTTCTTGGGATATATTTGGGATATATTCCTAGAAGTGGGATCACTGGGTCAAATGGGAGTTCCATGTTTAGTTTTTTGAGGAAACTCCATACTGTTCTCCACAGTGGTTGCACCAGTTTGCATTCCCACCAGCAGTGCATGAGGGTTCCTTTTTCTCCACATCCTCACCAGCACTTGTCCTTTGTTTATTTATTAATGATAGCCATTTTGAAAGGTGTGAGATGGTATAGCATTGTCATTTTGATTTGCATCTCTCAGATGATTAGTGACTTTGAGCATTCTATCTAATAAAAGAGTAATATGAAAATGAGCAATCACTCCATCACAAAGATGGCAGCACCCATGGCCACAACATGGTGGCGCCCATAGCCACAAGATGGTGGTGCCCAATCCAGCTCAGCCTCACCACTGAAGTGGTCAGGCCTGTTAGCCAGGCAGGTGGTGGGGAAGGTGGAGGGCCCAAAGGGCAGAAAAGGCAATCAGATGGGGCTGGGGGTCCCCTGCTCAGGCCAGTGTCCTTCACCAGAGGCCTCAGACATGGGCAAGGGTGGAACCAGTGATTGGAAAGGGAAAGGGCAGAGCCAGTAATCAGAGGGGTATGAGGGTGCCCTACACAGGCATAAGGCCTGGGCCAGAGGTCTCAGGCCTGGGCAAGGAAAGGCCAGAGATTGTGGGCTCTGCAGAGACAGCGATTGGAGGGGAAGGGGCGGAGCCTATGATCACAGGGGTCTGGGCAAAAGTGGAGCCGGCAAAGCAGGGTCTGGGGGACCTCTGCTCAGGCCTGTAGCCTTGGCCAGAGGCTGTAGTGGGGCAGGGGTGGAGCCTACAATTGGAGGGGCCTGGGGGTCCTCTGCCCAGGCCTGCAGCATTGGCCAGAGGCTGCCTGTAGGGCAAGGGAAGACCTGGCAATGGCAGGGGGCAGGATCAGAGCCGGTGATCACAGAGGTCTGGGCTCTGTGAAGCCAGCAATTAGAGGAGCTTGAGGGTCTTCTGCCCAGGCCAGCAGCCTTAGCCAGAGCTTATAGGCCGGGGCAGGGGTGGAGCTGGGATTGGAGGGATAGAGGTGGAGCCAGTGATCGGAGTGAACTACAGAGGAAACACCTTTTCTTACTGCTCATTGGCTAAGCTCCCTGTATGCCACTGGTAATATTCTTAGTAACTTGGGTAATAAGAATCCAAAAAAGGCATCTTGGGTTTTTCCACCTCACTCCTGGAAAAAAAAATGAAGGTCCACTGCTGGAGGACTAAGAAATGTCATATCCTGCCCTAGCCGGTTTGGCTCAATGCTGACTGCAGGGTCTGAGTTCAATTCTGACCAGGGGCATGTACCTAGGTTGCAGGCTTCTCCCTGTCCATGGCCCAGGTCAGGGCATATGCAGGAGGCAACCAATCAATGTGTTCCTCTCACTTTGATGTTTCTTTCTGTTTTTCCCTTCTCCTCCACATTCTCTAAAAATCAATGTAAACATATCTTCAGGTGATGATAAAAAAAAGAAAGAAAGAAATGTCATATCCTATGAAAGACACATCTTGAAAATGTCTAAAGAAAGTTGTCATGCCCTAACCGGTTTTGTTCAGTGGATAGAGTGTCAGCCTGCGGACTCAAGGGTCCCAGGTTTGATTCTGGTCAAGTGCATGTACCTTGGTTGCAGGCACATCTGCAGTGGGGAGTGTATAGGAGGCAGCTGATCAATGTTTCTCTCTCATCAATGTCTCTACCTCTCTATCCCTCTCTCTTCTTCTCTGTAAAAAATCAATAAAATATATTTTAAAAAAGAAAGTTGTCATTTTTTCATGGTGAAGGGACTGGTGTCCATGTTGATGAAAACACCTTGGTGGCTGTGGTAACTGGCAGTGGCTGCAGCAGCAGGGTGATGGGGCTCGTGGCTTCCCCTGATTAGCCTTGTCACCTCCCACAAAGGGAGACCAGACTGAAGCTTAGGCCCGCTCCCCAAGGGGAGCAAGGAGTGGGCCTAAGTCATCAGTAGGACACCCCCTGAGGGCTCCCAATGTGTGAGAGGGGGCAGGCTGGGCTGAGGAACCCCCTTCCAATGCACGAATTTTATGCACTGGGTCCCTAGTAATATATATAAAGAGGTAATATGCAAATGAAGTCAAGACTCTATCATGGTCATGACCAGCTCAGGAGAAGGGGCTGGGCTCTGCCCAAGCCTGAGAGATGAACAGAGTGGGGTGCCTGCTCTGAGCTTTTGTGGTGTGGCTGGGGGCAGGCTCCCAGCACACACACACACACATATACACATATACACACAAACACACACATACACACTGTTTCTGCTCCGAGCCTCTGCAGAAGCTAGGGGCAGACCCTTAGTGGATACACACAAACACAAACAAGGTGCCTGCTCAGAGCTTCCAAGGCATGGCTGAGGGCTGGCCACCAGCAGACGCACACACACACATACATATGCTCATGGGGCACTTGCTCTGAGCCTCTGATGTGGCTGGGGGCAGGCTGCCAGCAGACACACACATAAATATACACACGGGGCACCTGCTCCCAGCCTCAGATGTGGCTAGGGTCAGGCCCTCAGCAGACACACACAAACACACATGGGATGCTTGCTCTGAGCCTTCATGCCACTGCTGGGGACAGCCTTCCAGAGGACACAAAAAACACACATGGGGTGCCTGCTCCGAGTCTCCATAGCACAATTGGGGGCAGGCCCTCCAAGACACACACACACACACACACAAACACACGGGGCACCTGTTCTGAGCCTCTGATGTGGTTGGGGGCAGGCCCCCAGAGGACACATGTAAACATATATGGGGTGCCTCCTCCGAGCCTCCATGGCATGGCTGAGGACAGGTTCCCAGTGGACACACACACACACACACACACACACACACAGGGTGCCTGCTCCAAGCCTCCATGGCACCACTAGGACACACACACACACACACACACACACGGAACGCCTGTTCCAAGCCTCCTCAGCCAGACCGCAGCTAAGCTGTCACTAGGAGATACCCTGAGAGCTCCTGGACCATGAGAGGGGGCAGGCTAGGCTGAGGGACCCTCACACCCTCCCAGTGCATGAATTTCATGCACTGGGCCTCTGGTCTATCCACACTAATAAAAGGGAAACATGCAAATTGGAGTCACTCCGCTACATCCCAAGCCATGCCCATCAGCCAATCAGAGTAAATATATGCAAATTAACCCAACCAAGATGGCAGCAGGCAGCCACACAGCTGGAGCAAGCAGAAGGCTTGGTTGCCCTGGCAATGGAGGAAGCCAAGCTTCCCACTTGCCCTGGCCAGCTGTGGCCTCCACTCAAGGCAACAAATTTTCAATTACAAAAGATAAATAAATCTGAGATACCTGCTTCCAGCCAGCCTTCCTGGGAGCTTGGGTTGCTGGAGGCCGTGGCCAGGCTGCAAACAGCCATCAGTCCCTCACCCAGGATGGCCACACCCTCATGGGTGAGGGTCACCACTGGGAGGCTTGCCCAGCTTGCAAACAGCCATCAGCCCCTCACCCAGACTTGTCAGAAACCCCAGCAGGAACCCCACCCTGAAGGTGGTGTGGCCAGCCTGAAAGTGGCCCTCAGCCTGTCACCCAGGCTACCAGGCACCCCAGTTGGGACCCCTGCCCTGAAGGGCTCTAGCTAGCCTGCAAACAGTCATCAGACCTTTACACAGTCTGGCCAGAAACCGCAGTGGGACCCCCACCCTGATCCAGGACAGCCTTCAGGGAAAACCAACTGGCCCCTATCCATGCACTAGGCCTCTATCCTATATAATAAAAGGGTAATATCCAAATTGACCCTAACAACAGAAGAACTGGGAATGACTGGTCACTATGACACACACTGACCACCAGGGGGCAGATGCTCAATGCAGTAGCTGCTCCCTGGTGGTCAGTGTGCTCCCAGAGGGGGAGCTCTGCTCAGCCACAAGCCAGGATGATGGCTGCCAGTACAGCAGTGGTGGTGGGAGCCTCTCCTGCCTCCTCAGCAGCACTAAGGATATCTGACTGCAGCTTAGGCCTGCTCCCTGCTGGCAAGTGGACATCCCCCAAGGGCTCCTGGGCTACCAAAGGGCTTGATCCCCCAGAAAGCGAGCCTAAGCAAGCAGGTGGACATCCTCTGAGGGGTCCCACACTGCTAGAGGACACAGGCCGGGTTGAGGAACCCCACCAAGTGCACAAGTTTTTGTGCACCAAGCCTCTAGTATATATCTAATTTTAAAAAGAGTAGTATTCAAACTGCCCCTCACTCTGTTACACCTAAGCTATGCCCACCAGCCAAGCCACACCCACCATCCAATTAGAGTGACTATGTGCAAATTAACCCAGCCAAGATGGCGGCTGGCAGCCACGGAGCTGGAATAAGCAGGAAGCTTGCCTCAGCAATGCAGGAAGCTAAGGTTCCTGTCTGCCTAGGCCAGCTGTGGCCTCCGCTCAAGACAACAAAGTTTCAATTTTAGAAGATAAATAAACCCCAGAGACCTGCTTTCAGCCTTAGGCTCAAGGAAGCGCTGGGAGCTTGGGTTGTCAGGGGCAACCCGACCTGAGCTCTGGTTAAAGCAACAAAGTTTCAACTTTAGAAGTTAAATAAATTCCAGCCAGCCTCGCTGCAAACAGCCATCATCCCCTCACCCAGGTTGGCCAGGTACTCTAGCAGGGACTCCTTCTCTGAAGGGGATGTGGCCAGTCTGAAAATGGCCCTCAGCCCCTCACCCAGGCTGGCCAGGCACCCCAGGGGGAACACCCACCTTGAAGGGGCTATGGCCAGCCTACAAACAGCCATCAGCCACTCACCAGGCTGGCCAGGTACCCCAGCAGAGACCCCCTTTATGAAAGAGATGTGGCCAGCCTGAAAATGGCCCTCAGCCCCTCACCCAGGCTGGCCAGACACCTCAAGGGGGGACACCCACCTTGAAGGTGCTGTGGCCAGCCTGCAAACAGCCATAAGCCACTCACCCAGGCTGGCCAGGCACCCAAGCGGGACCCCTACCTTGATCCGGGACACCTTTCAGGACAAACCAGCTGGCCTCCACCCATTCACTAGGCCTCTATCCTATATAATAAAAGGGTAATATGCAAATTGACCCTAACAGCAGAACCACTGGGAATGACTGGTCACTATGACACACATTGACCATCAGAGGGCAGATGCTTAATGCAGGAGCTGCCCCCTGGTGGTCAGTGCACTCCCACACAGGGACCTCTGCTCAGCCACAAGCCAGGCTGCCAGCTGCCAGCACAGCAGTGGTGGTGGGAGCCTCTCCCGCCTCTTCAGCAGAGCTAAGGATGTCTGACGGCAGCTTAGGCCTGCTCCCTGCTGACAAGTGGACATCCCTCGAGTGCCCCCAGGTTGCCAGAGGGATGTCTGGCTGCCAGCTTAGGGCTGAGCCCCCAGGGAGCAGGCCTAAGCCAGAAGGTGGACATCTCCCAAAGGGTCCCAAATTGCTAGAGGGCACAGGCTGGGCTGAGGGACACCCCCCCCAATGAGTGCACAAATTTTTGTGCATCAGGCCTCTAGTATATATATATCAAAGCCCAAAGACCCTTATGGTAGGATGATCAGAACGACCAGTCAGTATGACACATAATACCACAACAGGAATGCCACTCATCCAGAAGCCAGGCTCATGGCTGGCAAATGCAGCAGCAGTGGCCGGAGCCTCTCCAACCTCCATGGCAGTGCTAAGGAGCAGCTGGCCAAGTGATAATGAGTGAGCAGGCAGGCCATAAGGAGCAAGCAGGAATGTGGTTAGGAGCGAGGAGTCCTGGATTGAGGGAGGGCGCAGGCCAGGTTGAGGAACTCCCCCTCCCAAGATGAATTTCATACATTGGGCCTCTAGTATGCTATAATCCTATATAGTAAAAGAGAAACATGTAAATTGACCATCCCTTTGTGACACCAGTCAATGAGGACTGAATATTCAAATTAACCCAATAAAGATGGCAAGTTAATTTGCATACACAGGTGCTGGGCAGAGAGCAGAAGTGGGAGAGTCAGTAGCTTGGGGGTCATGGCTCCCTCAGTCGCCAGGTGGAGAGCTTAGCAGGAGAGTCGGAGGCTTGGAGGCTGTGGCTCCCTTGGTAGCTTTTAGCGTGGGGAGCACCAAAAATTCTGGGAATAGTAGTTCTGATGGCAGCCCCAGGATTGGAAGTGGAAGCCCAGAGAGCATGGAGCACCAGGAATGCTGGGGATTATAGTTCTGGTGGCAGACAGGTCTCCTACATACTAGAGCAACAGTTCTCAACCTGTGGGTTGTGACCCCTTTGGCGGCTGAAAGACCCTTTCACAAGGGTCGCCTAAGACCATCCTGCATATCAGATATTTACATTATGATTCATAATAGTAGCAACGTTACAGTTATGAAGTAGCAATGAAAATAATTTTATGGTTGGATCACATGAGGAACTGTATTTAAAGGGCCAGAAGGTTGAGAACCACTGTACTAGAGCAAAGTGAGCCTGGAGCAGGTTACTGTTGTGGTGGGGGATGGAGGGAAAGCAAAGGTGAGAGACATAAGTAAAATCAGAGTGTCTAGGAAAAATTAAAGGGAAGATATCCTAAAACTTCCAGGAAATTTCCACCAATGAAGTAAAGAAAAAAAAAAAAGCCTCTATTATTCTATCAAACCAAACTGGGTTGAGGGTCTCAGATAATTTGCTCATATGATTGCAAAGACAGACAGAAACTCCTGGATTGGAGAGGGCTCCCCTGAGGGTTCCCAGATTGGAGAGGGTGCAGGTCGGGTTGAGGGACCTCCCCTCTCACCCCCTGCTGTCCACGAATCTTCATGCACTGGGTCCCTAGTATACTGTAAAATCTAATATAATAAAAGAGTAATATGCAAATTGACTATTACCCAAGACACCTAAGCCACGCCCACCAGCCAAGCCACACCTCCCAGCTAACCAGAGCAGCTGTATGCAAATTAACCCAGCCAAGATGGAGGCTGGCAGCCATGGAGCTAGAGCAAACCAGAGGCTTCTGTTGCAACTGCCTGCCTAGGCTGGCTGAGCCTCTGCTCACGGCCACGCCCACCAGCCAATCAGAGTGTCTGTATGCAAATTAACCCAGCCAAGATGAAGGCTGGCAGGGAGGCTCTGCACTGGGCCAGGTGTGTCAGCTCAGTGGAGGGAAGTCCAGCCTGGGGCCTCCTTGGGGCATCCAGGAGCACCCGTCCTGGGTCCACTGCCTGGCTCCACCCCTTGGGGGTCTCCCTGGGGCATGTGGGAGCGCGGGGCCCTCTACTGGGCGTGCAGGAGCAGCCGTCCTGAGTCTGCTGCCTGGCTTTGCCCCCTGGGGGCCTCCTTGGTCAGCTACCTTCATCCACCCCCCAGGGTCCTCCACAGGGCGTGCAGGACAGTGTGGAGAATCTGAAGCCAATCCGCTGCCTGGCTCCACCCTGGGTGTGTTTGCTCAGCAGCAGGGCCCCACCGAAGGATCCTGCACCAGCGTCCGCCCCTGGCTCACCACCCAGCTCTGCGCCAGGTGTGTCCCCTCAGCGGTGGGGGCCCACCAGGTGTGTGCAATTGTGAGCCCTCCCGTGGGAAACGTCCAGGCTTGCACTCACCAGCCCTCCCACCCTCCCCCAGTGCAGGAACCCTGAAGGGGCTGTGGGCAGCCTGAAAATGGCTCTCAGCCCCTCACCCAGGCTGGCCAGGCATGCCAGCAGGTGGACATCCCCCCTGAGGTGTCCCAGACTGCAAGAGGGCACAGGCCGGGCTGAGGGACCCCCACCCCCCGAGTGCACAAATTTTTGTGCACCGGGCCCCTAGTATGAAATAAAGATAGATTTTATACACTACTGAATGAGTTTACTTTTATCTGAATTAAAATATATGTTACATTATAATATTTCCCATAACTATTTTTCTCTATTTTCATCATGAATTATATTCAGGGACAATCATCTGTGTTTTTGCTTTTCCGTGAAATCAATTGATCCATTCATCTCTATCCTATTCTTTTGCTTGCTGAACTAGAGATAAAAGATACACTCCTTTTATTTCTAAAATTTGGTCTACTTTCATAGGAAACATCTACAAAACTAGTGAATATTCTAGATCTATGCAGTTGTCCTTTTATAATTCCTTTGTATATTTTATATACACTCTTTCAAGTATTATGCATTTCACAATTTAAAAAAAATCATAAAACTATCTGCCAGTATGGAGGTAGAAGTTCTTAATAAATCTTAAGAGACTCCCTAGAAATTCTTACTCTTGATGCAAGAAAACAGCTTGAAGTGTGAAAATCAGTGAAAATAGATTGTAGAGGTGAAGTAACTAATATTTACTTCTGAATTTTAAAAGTCCTTTTTGTAATTTTTACAGTTATTTAAATAAGGTTGCAATTTCAATTTCATGCTATAAAAAGAAAATACCTGAAGTTACTATACCAAATTGTTTTGTAATTCATTTTTTAGAAATTTTATCCTTTTTTGCATCCATTATGGGCTGTGAGATAGCCTCAAAAATTATTTTTAAAAATTATGTTTTGAAAACTCATAGCAAATTTAACATCTTTCTCCTTTATTCCCATTACTAGGGGCCCGGTGCACAAAAATTTGTGCACTCGGAGGGGGGGGTGGTCCCTCAGCCTGGCCTGTGCCCTCTCTCAGTCTGGGACCCCTTGGGAAATATCCACCTGCTGGCATGCCTTGCCAGCCTGGGTGAGGGGCTGATGGCTGTTTGCAGGCTGGCCAACCCCCTCAGTGGGGAACATCACCCCATGGGGGTGTGGCCAGTCTGGGTGAGGGGCTGAGAGCTGTTTGCAGGGTGCCCACATCCCCTTCAGGGTTCGTGTCCCTACTGGGGTGCCTGAGCAGGCTGAGTGAGGAGCTGAGGGGCGTTTTCAGGCTGCCCACAGCTCCCATTGACACAAGGTCCCAGCAAGGCTGGCTGGAATCAGGTTTCTGGTGTTAGTTTATTTTCTATAATTGAAACTTTGTTACCTTGAGGCCTAGGCAGGTTATGAAGCCTCCTGTTGGCTTCAGTTCCGTGGCTTCTATACTTGAAACAAAGTTGCCATGAGCAGAGGCCCAGCAGGCCTAGGCAGGCAGTTGCAGTGGAAGCCTCCCATTTGCTCTAGCTCCATGGCTGCCAGCCTCCATCTTGGCTGGGTTAATTAGCATACAGTTGCTCTGATTGGCTGGTGGGTGTGGCTTGGCTGGTGGGCGTGGCTTAGGTGTCTCAGAGTGATGTTAATTTGCATATTACTATTTTATTAGAGTAAATATTTTTTCTCTTTCTCTATCACAATATATTACTTAAATAAATTGATAGTTAAAAAAAGGATAAAACTTTTTGTTTAGTTCCTTTCTGTAAAATAAAACAGAGATAAAGAGTAGGAACTTTCAGATTAGATTATGGTATTTATATAATTTAGGTTTTGATACATTTTATTACATAAGACCTGTTATCTTTGGATTTTTTTAATCATTTCAAAATGAAAAGATAATTAAAATCACAGATCAAAATCCTTACATATTTAATATTTTTAAGTATTCAAAAATAATCTTTGTTTCTAAAATGATTAGATATTTGAAAAAGGAAGATATTTTGTAGCATTTTAAAGAATCATATTTTGATTGTGAAAAAATATTTTTATTCAATTTATTGTGGTGACGTCTAACCTAATAAAAGAGAAACATGCAAATTGACCGCACCTCCGCTATGCCCCAAGCCATGACCACCAGCCAATCAGAGCGACTATATGCAAATTAACCCAACCAAGATGGCAGCCCACAGCCATGGAGCAGGAGCAAGCAGGAGGCTTGGTTGCCTTGGCGATGGAGGAAGCCAAACTTCCCACCTGCTTGGCCAGCTGTGGCCTCTGCTCAAGGCAGCAAAGTTTTAATTACAGAAGATAAATAAATCCCAGATAACTGCTTCCAGACAGCCTCTCTGGGAGCTTGGGTCACTGGGGGCGGTGGCCAGGCTGCAAACAGCCACCAACCCCTCACCCAGGCTGGCCAGGAACCCCAGGGGGGATCCCTACCCTGAAGGGACTGTGGCCAGCCTGCAAACAGCCATCAGCCCCTACCCCAGCCTGGCCACACCCTCATGGGGTGAGGGTCCATGCTGGGGGGCTTGACCAGCCTGAAAACAGCCATTAGCCATTCAGCCAGGCTGGTCACACCCTCATTGGGTGAGGGTCCCCGCAGGGGGGTTTTGCCAGACTGCAAAAAGCCATCAGCCACTCAGAGAAACTGGCCAGGCACCCCAGCAGGATCCCCCACCCTGAAGGAGCTGTGGTCAGCCTGCAAACAGCCATCAGTCCCTCACCCAGACTGGCCATGTATCCCAGCAGGACCCCCTCTCCCTGAAGGGAGTGTGGCCAGTATGAAAATGGCCCCTAGCCTACCACCCAGGCTGGCCAGGCACCCCAGCAGGACCCCCACCCTGATCTGGGACACCCTTTGGGGCAAACCAGCTGGCCCCCACTCATGCACCAGGCCTCTATCCTATATAATAAAAGAGTAATATGCAAATTTACCCTAACAGCAGAAACACTGGAATGACTTGTCACTATGACACACACTGACCACCAGGGGGCAGGCACTCAATGCAGGAGCTGCCCCCTGGTGGTCATGCACTCCCACAGGGGGAGCTCTGCTCAGCCACAAGTCAGGCTGCCAGCTGCCAGTGCAGTCATGGTGGTGGGAGCCTCTTCTGCCTCCTCAGCAGCGCTAAGGATGTCCGACTGTAGCTTAGTCTTGCTCCCCACTGGCAAGTGGACATCCCCTGTGGGCTCCTGGGCTGCCAGAGGGATGTTTGCCTGCCAGCTTAGGTCCAATCTCCCAGGGAGTGGGCCTAAGCCAGTAGGTGGACATCCCCCATGGGTCCCAGACTGCGAGAGGGCACAGGCTGGGCTGAGGGACCCCTGGAGTGCACAATTTTTTGTGCACTGGGCCACTAGTTGGTAAATAAAATTATATAGGTTTCAAGTATACAATTCTATGGTATATCATCTGTACCACCCAAAATCAAGTCTCCTTCCATTAGCAAATATTTGAACCCCTTTACTATCTTTCCCCATCCTCTTTTCCCTCTGGTAACCACCATACTGTTGTCTGTCTCTATAAGTTTTTGTTTGCTTGTCTTGCTAGTTCCTTTGTTAGTTTCAGTGTTATATCCCTCATTTGAACGAAATCATATGGTTCTTGACTTTTTCTGTCTGAATTATTTCACTTAGCATATTTTCAAGATCCATCCATAAAAAATTAAAATTAAAAATAATCATCCATGTTGTCACAAATGGCAATATTTCATATTTTATTATATCTGGGTAGTATTACATTGGGTAGTATTACAAAAAAGTCAAAAACATACAATGGAGAAAAGAAAGTCTCTTCAATAAATGGTCCTGGGAAAATTGGAAAACCACACACAAAAGAATGAAAATAGACTATTATTTGTCACCATACACAAAACTTAACTCAAAAAGGATCAAAGACCTAAATATAAGACCCAAAACAATAAATTACATAGAAGAAACCTAGGTACTAAACTTATGGATCTTGTCCTTAGAGGGGATTTAATGAATTTGACTTCAAAGACAAGGGAAGTAAGAGTAAAAATAGATGAATGAGCCTACATTAAACTAAAATGCTTCTGTTGAGCAAAGGAGATAGTCAACAAAATAAAAAGGCAACCAACTGAATGGGAGAAGATATTTGAAAGATTTTAATAGTGTGCTATAAGTAGAAAATATATGGCTACTGTACAGGCATTTCCTGAGAAGATCTCAGATGCTTGGAAATAATTTCATTAATAATTAAAAAGGCTATGTATTAGTTTCCCATGGCTTTTCTAACAAATTACCAAAATTTTGTGGCTTAACACCACACACATTTATTCTCTTAGAGTTCTGAAGGTCAGAATTATGAAGTCAGTCTCACTGTTTGAAATCAAGATATAGGTTAAGCTGCATTCCCTCTGGAGGCCTTAGGGAGAAATCCATTTATTTTTTTTCCAGCTTCTAAAGCTGCATTCCTTGACTTGTAACCCCTTCCTCTGTCTTCACAGTCATACATAACATCTTGTTTCAGTGGTTACATTGCCTTCTTCTGTGTATCAAATCCCTCTTTGCCTCTCTCTTATAACAGCACTTTTAATTGCATGCAGGGCCAACCCAGTTAATTAAGGATGATCTCCCCATCTCAAGATCCTTTACTTAGTCACATCTGTTATTTTTAAAACATTTACTTTTATTGTTAAAAATATCATGGATGTCCCTCTTTCTTCCCCATTGACCCCCTTCTCCCCATTTCTGCCCTCTTCCCCAGGCCTTCAAGGCACTATTGTCTATGTCCATGGGTTATGCATATTTGCATTTAAATTCTTTGGTTAATCTCTTCCTGCCCACCCCCTTCCCTTTGAGAATCATCAATCTGTTGCATGCTTCCATGTCTCTGGATCTATTTTGTTTATCTGTTTATTTCATTCATTAGATTCCATATATAAGTGAGATCATGTATTACTTGTCTTTCTCTGACTGGCTTATTTTGCTTAGTATAATAATCTCCAAGTCGTTCCATGTGATGTTTTAAAAGGTCATATCTCCAATTTTCAGGGATTAGAACATGGATATATTTGGGGGCTATTATTCAGTGTACCTAAAGCTATAAAACTTTTTCTATGTCTCACGCAAAATCTTTTAAGGGCACACTACATCTCTGAACAAAAATGATTATCTTATAAAATTTTATTTTAAAAACTGATTAATTCAATCTGCCTTTTTTGTAAAGAAAAATATTTCTTTTCTCCTAAAATTTATATTTTAAAGGTATATTTAAATATGTTAAAATATTAGCTAAGTACCCCATGAATGTTTAATATTGCATTTTTATTATAAATTTTTAAAAGATGGGGAAAGAACAGAAACTATATCACACATAAGAAATGGATTGTTATTCTCACAGTCCTTCTACCACTAATGTCAGAACTTTAGTTTCCATCTTCTTTCTTTCCTTTGAGTATTTTCTATCTCTTTTACTAGTTAAACTCTCTCAAG
Source organism: Murina feae (assembly GCA_004026665.1). NCBI lineage: Eukaryota > Metazoa > Chordata > Mammalia > Chiroptera > Vespertilionidae > Murina > Murina feae. Next base: position 4,352 of record PVJC01023975.1, on the reverse strand, counting down.
AACAAGTTCATTCCCATGCTCTTCTTCCTACATTATTTGTTCGCTGACCTTCTCTATATCCTTATTCTCTATCTTATTTTCCTCAGCCTGACATATACTTGTGGAGAACATGCAACTCGCTTAAATAAATACTGATTGAGGCCCTAAGCTTATGCAACTGCCCAAGCTAGGGACTTCTTAGAACACAGTAAGAAATAAGAAATTATCCTCAAAGACCTTATATTATCTTAAAAAGGGAATAAGACAGGTGGAGTGAAAGAGTATAACACACTCTATGCAACTCAAGCAAACTCCGGAAAGAGGTATGCTCCAAATAGGAAGATGTGTTCAATTGGATATTCATAGTAGAGAAAGTTGGCATAGGAGTAGGACTTGAGAGAAAAAATGCAATAACACTAAAACTATACACTCCTTATTTTACCCCTGCCCACTATCTGCTCCTCAATTTGGTCCTGTCAACATAGGTGTGTCTGAGACACAGAAACACTGTCTACTAGAATCTCATTTCTCCAAATGTTTCTTTGGCTTTGTACTTCTCTTTCTTTCAGTCAACTTTTCAGGAATAGTTTTCATAAAAAATAATTGCAAGTTTCATCGGAAAATACTGCTTTCCCTAGAGAGCACAAAGGAACATCTAGCAACATCTGGCAGTTTTGGCTATATTTCAATCAGTTTTGCTTTGGCTTGGTCTCAAGAAATAAAACAAATGGAAAGTTTCACTGAGACAACGACTTGAAGTCACTGCATTCCAAGCAGCAGAGGAAGCTATAGATCTGGCCACTGTGGAGTGAGGTCTGATAGGAAGGAGTGATGTGTATGGACTCGAGGTGGACTGTCAACATAAGGGTCTAGACATGATATAAACCGAATGGCACCAAAGCTTTATTCAAGGAAAGAAGAGGTCAATGGGGGGGGGGATATGTAATAGTTTCAACAATAAAATTTTTTTAAATAAGGAAAGCATCTCTATTGCCCCCACAGACCTCAATACAAATACGCATGCTTATTTGTATCAGCAACAGCAATAGAATTTTCTTTCCTATTTCTCCATTTCTGCTCCACACAGAGTAATTCCATGTCTTTAGTCCTGATTTTTATTTCTTCTTCTTCTTCAACCATTATATCCAAAAAAGTATATAGAAAATCCCTGATTTAAAATATCCTGCTTTGTGGTCCTTCATTTATGGCAAAAATTGCTACTAGACTGCCCAATAGTTGTGTTGATGCTAACACTGAAGCCCAAATCCTGTATCAATTGCCATCACTGACAAGCCTATCTAGAGTTGAAATGACTGGTCTAACCCTATTTAAATTAGAGAGCAGATCAGGTAAGAAGACATTGCCTTGAAAACCGCTTCTCTCCAAATACATGCCTTTAAAACGCCTTCAGAAATATGCATTCATACAAATTTTCAAAAAATGTTTTAAGGCAGAAAACACTAATTTTTAATTTAGTTCACAGAGTTTTGGAACTATCATGAATTGTTTCAGAGATATTCATCAGACAAAAGTGAAAACATATTTTGTTCCAATTTTTTAGACTCATATGAAAGAATCCTATGTTAATCCTGCTATGCAGAACATTTCCATAAAGTAACATTTATATGTAGCTTTTCATCTTAACTGATTTCATGTATTTAATAATTTATAAATTAATATAGTTATCTTATTTACTTTTCATTTATTTTTATGATCACTTTTGGTATTTCATAGAATTCAATGTGTTTTCAGGAATGCAAAGCCAAAATACTACTTAAATCTTTAATAAATGAGCATCTGGCTTAAAGTTTCTCTTGAGACCTTCAGAAATATTGTCCAAGAACTAACTCGGCCAAAATTGGGAGTTTCCTCTAGTGGAAAAGAGCCTGGAATGATTCAGAAGTTCTGGATTCTAGTTCCAGTTGTGAGGCTGAGTTATGTGACCATGGCCAACTTTCTTAACAGTTTTAAGCCTCAATTTTTCTAAACATAAAATGAGCCCTTAAATTTGATAATTTTTAAAGTCCATGTGGAATTTTTTCCCTTCTATAAATTCCTACAGAATTTATTTATTGCATAATTTAGGATTTAATTATAGTATGACTCAAACTGCTTCAACTTGATGAAGCAGAGTATCTGCACTCCTAGAACACCCTCAGTGTTTAGCAGCGTTGAGCATATAGTGCATATGGAACACAGGGACTCAAGATAAGCAAACTATAATTGGGTAGGGTGAACTGCATAGCTACCACTACTCCAGAGTTTTGCCCTCAAATTTTTAATTAAAAATCTTATTTTGTTTTAGTAAGCTATTGTGATTAAGCCCCAATGAACATATTCATGTAAACCCCAATCACAAAGCTGGTTCCCAAACTGGAATCTCAGTTTATTTTTTTAAAGTGACAATTGTAACTTACAAAGAGACATTTTTACTAGTTATAACATACAGCTGGGTGCTCCTTAAAGGAAAGTGGCACAACAGAATCCCTAAATATCCAACAGTGGTGTTGAGCAATGGGGGCTGCTAATGAGAGGGGTGGAAAAGAAGTTATTAGACAAATTAGAAAATATTAGAAAATATTTTTAAATGGTTTAACTTTTATGGTAATCAAAGAAATGCTGCCTGAAACAAGAGTGAGATACCATGTTTTAGCGTATTACTAATGCTGTTAAATGTATGACAAGACTTTGGGGACAAGAGACCAGAATTCAGTAGAACTTATTTAAACCAGCAACATATTTGACAATGTTTTCTAGAACAAATATAGATTTTCATACTGGTCAAAAAGTTACTAGATCTGTTATATAATAATTAAGAAAAAAAAAAGTGATTATTTATAACCATAATCACATATATTTAAAGACGTGCTTATTTGAAGGTTACTTGCTAATTAGAAAGTAAACAAAGTAGACTAAAAGTAGTTGGAATTTACCATAAGCATAGAGAGAGAAGATTGGCAGTTCATTAATAATAATTTCAAGTTTAAAACAAACTGAAAATTCAATCCATATTTACTTAGTGGTGAATGTTTCTTATTTCTTTTTTATTGATTTTATTGGGATAATTTTACTGGTTAATAAAATTATATATGTTTTAGGTATACAGTTTTATAAGATAACATCTGAATATTGTATTGTGTGTTCACCACTCCAAGTCAAGTCTCATTCCAACAAGTGGTGAGTGGTTTTTAAACTGAGTATTACTTTTGGAAATATAAATCAGAAATATCTTTAGGAACATTTAATTAGTGCCTTAATTCCAAGATCAAGTTTCTCTTTTTGTGTGAAAAACTGCAGTACAGAATTGTTAGTTAAATTAGCAGGACAGGAAATTGGGTACAGTTGCTAACACCTCAGAAGACAGAATATAATTACAAATAACTTTAACAAGGGGTCTTTTAAAAATAACCAAAACTACCCTGGGCAGTCAAGGAAATGCCCGCCCGATGCTCCCCACAGCCACCACCACTCTTCAGAATGGCCAACAGGGGACCCCCCTACGGCCTGAGCCGAGAGGTGCAGCAGAAGATTGAGAAACAGTATGATGCGCGTAACTCTCCCAATGTCTCTTCTCCGTGACCCAAAACCGAGGCTGTCTTTTCGTGTCCCGAACAACATCAAACAGACTGTCAAATTACAGCAACAAGGACAGGGACATGGGGAGGGGGGTAACAGATCAGACATGGGACTTTTGTGTATGCATTTAAGCATAACCAATGGACACAAAACACTGGGGGGTAGGGGAGGCGGGAGGAAGGGCAGGGGGAAAAAGAGATATATGTACTAATCTTTGTAAAGCTTTATGTAATAATAATTTTTTAAAAATTAAAAAAAAAGAAACCTTAAGGAAAAGACAAGTAAAAAAAAAAAAAAAAGAAAGAAAAGAAACAGTACGATGCAGACCTGGAGCAGATCCTGATCCAGTGGATCACCACCCAGTGCCGCAAGGATGTGGGCCGGCCCCAGCCTGGGCGGGAGAACTTCCAGAACTGGCTCAAGGATGGCACGGTGCTGTGTGAGCTCATTAACGGGCTGTACCCTGAGGGGCAGGCCCCGGTGAAGAAGATCCAGGCCTCCACCATGGCCTTCAAGCAGATGGAGCAGATCTCTCAGTTCCTGCAAGCAGCCAAGCGCTACAGCATCAACACCACGGACATCTTCCAGACGGTGGACCTCTGGGAAGGAAAGAACATGGCCTGCGTGCAGCGGACGCTGATGAACCTAGGTGGGCTGGCAGTAGCCCGGGATGATGGCCTTTTCTCTGGGGATCCCAACTGGTTTCCTAAGAAGTCCAAGGAGAACCCCCGGAACTTCTCAGACAACCAGCTGCAAGAGGGCAAGAACGTGATTGGGCTACAGATGGGCACCAACCG
>PVJC01023974.1:0-25904 GCA_004026665.1 Murina feae | reverse complement strand
CGAAGCCTCCGCTGCTTCACCTCGCAGCGTCTATAATGAAACAATTGTTACTTTTACTGGTTAGGCCGGAGCTGCTCTTTCCTTCAGCTCCGGAGGATTCTGTGATTGTTACAATGTTTCAAAAAGCTGTGTTTCGCTAGAGGCAGTTTAATCGGAGCTGAGCTGAAGGGCTCAGCTTCACTTTCGCTGCTGCCGCAATAGAAAGGGCTGTTTACTCAGGTCCGTGAGTGGCAGCCGCCATGTTGGCTGGGCTAATTTGCATACAGCCGCTCTGATTGGCTGGTGGGCGTGGCTTACCCTGTCTCGGAGAAACGGTTAATTTTAATATTTCGCTTTTATTAGTTTAGATATATATACACATACATACATACTGGGGGCTCGGTGCACGAAATCCGTGCACTGTTCATGTACGGGGGGGAGGGGGACTGGTGAGCACACATGGCCCGGTGGGGGCCCCACCACAGACTGGGCACACCTGGCACAAAGCACCCGCCCCCAGGCAGCAGTGGATACAGCTGGGGTGAGGGGACTGGGCACCGCCATTTTGTGGCTATGGGTGCGGCCATCTTTGTCTCAGAGTGACAGTTAATTTGCATATTACTCTTTTATTAGATAGGATATTTACATATATATATATATATATATATATATATATATATATACACACACACACACACACACACATACTAGGGGCCGGGTGCACAAAAATTTTGTGCACTTGGCGAGGGGAAGAAGGGGTCCTTCATCCTGGCCTGTGCCCTCTCACAGTCTGGGACCCCTGGGGGGGATGTCCACCTGCTGGCATGCATGGCCAGCCTGGGTGAGGGGCTGAGGGCTGTTTTCAGGCTGGCCACAGGCCCCTCAGGGTTTGTGCACTGGGGGGTGGGATGGCTGGAGAATGCAGGCGTGGACGTTTCCAGCCGGATGGCCTACCATTGCACATACCTGGTGGGCCTCCACTACTGAGGGGACACACCTGGTGCAGAGCTGGGTGGCAGGCCAGGGGGTGGATGCTGGTGCATGGTCCCTTGGGGGGGCCTTGCTGCTGAGTGGACACACACCGGGAGTGGAGCCAGGCACACACTCGCACACACCCCACAGAGGCCTCCAGGGTGGAGCCAGGTGGCTGGACCTGTGGCAGACACTCTGGCAGGGGCGGAGGATGCTCGGGCATGACCCCGAGGGTGTACCCCATTCAAGCCCCCACCACTGAGCCTCTGAGGTCATGTGGGCCCAATTGCTCTATTCCCAGGCCTCACAGGGCCTGGCCTGGCTGCCAATTCCGGCCTTGCGGCTGCTCACCGCATTCTGGAACCACCGCAGGCACCATTGCTCTATTGCCAGACCCAGCCTCAGGGCGGGGCAGGCTCCCACGCTGCCCAGAACCAACCACTGGCACGATCTCTCTATTTCCAGCCCCATCTCTCTATTGCCAGCCCTGGCCACAGAACCGGGGGCCTGAGCCGCCCCCCTGGGCCTACAGCCGCCAGCCACTGCCCGGAAATGTCTGCCGGAGCCACCAGGGCGGAAGCCAGGCCTCCGCCCTGGTGTGCCCCAGCGCGATCGCTCCGTTGCCGCCCCAGCCTCCGCCATCTTGGCTGGGCTAATTTGCATACCATTGTTCTGATTGGCTGTTGGCGTCCCAAAGAAACAGTCAATTTTAATATTTCGCTTTTATTAGTTTAGATATATGCTCTAAGTTTCCAATCATAGCTATATCCATGAAAATTTATATGTAGTGTTTTCATTGTCATTTACTTCTCAATATCCTAATTTCAGAAAAACCTGAAACATTTCTTTTTTTAAAATTAAATTTCTGCTGTTTTAAGCCATCAATCTAGTATTTTGTTAAAGAAACTTGGATAAACCAAAAAAGAAATTTCTTTATCCTGGGATCCATGTACGTCCAATGGGTTAAGTTAGAATTTAGATGCCGTCAACTTGGAAATACAGGTCAATCATAGGAATCCTAATTATCATTATGATGTCTCATTTTGAGAAGTGAAAATTTCCATTTCTTAATATTTGGGTGCAATTCTCTTTTCATCTTTAATTACATTTTATGTGAGATATAAATCACATGTAGTGACAAAAGAGACAAAATCCCTCCTTCATGAAATTTATACTCCAGTAAGGGTGAGCTAGTTCATACACAAGTTAGCAAAAATAATCAACATAATTTCAGGTCATAACACATCTATAAAGCTGATAAAGTAGCATGTGTAGTAGACATTATATGAAAAACTAGTTTTGGAGTAAGTAGCCCTGGGATACATCGTCTACTGTATAAGCTCCTCTTTAGTGTTTCACTATATATATTAACACATAAGAGGATGTGAAAAGATGTGCAGCTAAGTAACCTGGCTATTGTTTTTACATATTTCCAAATTATCTAATCAGATGACTGTTTATAATGTTGCATCAAGTGCAGTGACACTGTGGACGCCCTGCCCATATCCACTCAAAACTCAAAAAATGTCAGCACATGCCCATAACTACAAGCACCTGAAAACATTCTCTTAATCTGCAGGTGAAAATGCTAGGGGTTTAAGGCACCCGGAAGCAGCCCGTAATCACTGCGGAATGAGAGCGTAAGTACCCCAGCCTCCTTGCTCTGTGGGTGAAACTGCTTTTGAGTGGAAAGCACATTCTCTAAAGTGTCTCTCAGGCCACGCTCCAACGGGCCACAGAGGGATCCTGCTTTATAACACACATTTTCTTGACTTGCTTCCCTTTCCTGGCTCCTTCCCCCGCCATTTACTGTGCTCCTAAGATTTCTTCTTCCTTTTAACTGAAGCTATTGGGGTGACATTGGTTAATAAAATTATATAAGTTTCAGGTATACAAGTCTATAATAATATATCATCTGTGCTCCTAAACACCAATTAACAGCTTGCAAGATTTTAGTGTTCTAAAAGGAACCGAGTTTGAGGATAGGAACTCTGAAGCATTGAGCTCTCATCATGGTCTCATGATGTACTTGACTTATGTGCCAGAGATTACAGGGATTTATTCACAATTGTGATGCAAAGAACTGAGGTTTGGGAAAACTTCTGCGTAATGCTCGCTGATTCCAACGAAATAACCCAGAGGACTGGCCGCAAAAGCCATGGGTTTATTAGGGCTTACGTGTGCCCTGAGGGTGCCCAGCCCATGAAGTTTTTCCTGCACCCCAACTTTTCTAGCACAAGGTCATATAAATACAGAAAGCAAAGCAGAACAGGGCATGCGGGGGGGTGGGGGGGTGGGGGGGGTGGGATGTGTTTTCACATAAGCTGCGGAAGATCAAAAGCTGTTTTCTTGACTGAGGAGCTGGCCAGGCTCCCAAGGTCTCCCAGTCCCCTTACTGAAGGCCTTTCTGGACTTCCCACAAATGGGAGGGGGCTCTGGGGCCTGGGAAGGGGCCCACGTTCTCACACATCATACAACATGACGTAAAGAACTACAGGCAGGTCAAGGAACATATTTTATCCCAGCAGAGAGATTATGGTCCCTCATTCTACTTTTGGAAAACCTGAAACATTTTTTTTTAATTAAGTTTCTGTTGTTTTAAGCCATCAGTCTATGGTATTTTGTTATAGAAGCCTATATAGGCCAAGAAAAGGGTTTTATCCTGGGATCCATGTATGTCCAATGGGTTAGTGGTTAGAATCTAGAGGACTTCAACTTGGAAATATAGGTCAATCATAGGAAGAAAGAAAGATAGATAATAGATAGACATAAATATAGATCTCTATTAATGATACACATACAGGGGTGGACAAAAGGAAGTTTACAATGCCATTATGACATGCTTTTGAGTTCCATATGAACAATTGTAAACCTACTTTTGCCCATTCTTCTATATCTTAAGTTTCAGTAACCTTTAACTGAAAATTAACATTTCCTTCAATTGTAAATGTAGGCAACAAACAACATAGTAGAATTGGAAGTACCTGTGACTATAACTTGTAAAAATTGTGATGTTTTGTATCACAATTGTAGAATATCTTGAATATTACTTCAGAATTATGATAGTTATGTACTCCATAGTAGCTCTTGTTATATAATAAGTAAAGACATGTTTAGCATACAAAATCTGTTTGAATATTTTGATAACTATATTTTGATATATTTAGTGTTTTTTGGGATCCTAATTTATTTATGCACTTAAAAACACTTTGTCTAATAAAAATAAATAAAAGGTACTATGATTGAGGATCTGAAAGAATTTTCTCTTAAAAATAAAATGATTTTTTTCTAAGTAGGGATCCATCCATACGTCTCACCAGATTGCCCAGGTTACAAGGAGTAGAAAAAGTTAAGAATGCATTATGGCCACTATTGCCCATTTTGCAGTTTTGGAGACTGAGGCACAGACAAGCCTAAACAATTGGCCCAAGATCAAAGAGTTTATAAAGAGCAGAGCTAGGATAGGAAGCCAAGTACTATTTCCAGAGTTCACGCCCTTAACCCCAAGGCGCCTCTCTGAGAATCTATGATAGATTCCCCAGGTGCCACGGTCTCCTCCACAAGTGTTCTGAGCCCCTAGTCCACGCCCCACAGAGTGGCCAGGTGTGCTCAGTGAAACCCTTTGCTTGTTCTGCTATCCAAGCCCATCTCCCTGCCGTTCTCCATTTCCCAGCCACCCTGCTCTTTCTCCACCTCAGAGCTTTTGCACCTAGTGCTTCCTCTGCTAAAATGTTCCTCCTCCCTCCGCCTCCTCTCATCCTGTGACCTCCGTTTCATGCCACCACCGCACAGAGGGCTCCCGGCACGAACTCCGAAAGGTAAGTTCTCGCTGTTTTCCTTTATGTAATTACTGCGTACTAGAAGTATGTCTCCCAGTTTTGGTTTATCTTTTCACCTTTAATGGAATCATTCGGTGAGCAAAACTTTTTTAATGAATCAAATTATTTAACTTTTTCCTGATAGCGTATACTTTTTGTTTCTTAAGAAATCATTCCTCACCTGCAAGGTCATGGAGATATATTTTGGTATTTCTTCCTAAAAGTTTTAAAGTGTTGGCATTCACGTTTAAGCCCTTCATGCATTTGGGTTAGCAACTTTTTTTTTTTTAATCCTCATGCGAGGATATTTTTTCCATTGATTTTTTTAGAGAGAGTGGAAGGGAGAGGGAAAGACAGGTATATCAATTGGTTGCTTCCTGCATGAGCCCCAACCGGGGCCCAGGCCTGGGAAGAACCTGCACTGAGCCAAACTGGCGAGGGCGGAAACATTTCTTTAAAATCCTTTTGTTTTAGGGTATTTTACATACAGAATATTGAATTTCCTAACGATAGAAAATGGAGTGTTTAATAGCAAGGGAAGACCCTGATGCTTTCTGTGAAGAACATGCTATGAGTTGTGGAGAGGAATGAAGAAAGCACATTTCTGTTTTCTAGTTACACTAAGCGGTTTCTAAAAAAAATTACAACTGGCCAATTTTAATTCCGTATTCAAACTTTAAACTATTTAGAGATGAAGAAAAGGGGTATGTGGACTGGTGCTTCTCCCACTGTGTTTCAGATACTACTTGGCATTTAGCACTCAGAAAGTAAAGCTTTTGGAAAACAAAAGATTAGGAGGAATGCCTGTGCCTGCCTAGGTGCATACATACATGTCTTTGTGTGTTTTTGTTGGAATTTGTATTTGCATATGTATGAAGCAAGGAGGAAAACACAAAAATGCAGGGTGGCATTGCATTTCGAAAAATGTGCCCTCCCCCAGCACATCACAACCACAGGTGAGAGAGAGGAAGGGTCCTAGGAACAATGCATGCTGGGTTATTGCTTTTATATACTCTCTTAGTTCAGCAGGTCACCCCAGTTCCTCATATCAAGTGTAGGGAAAAGAAGGGAAGACCGAAGGAAGGAAGCGGCACCCGGCAGAAATTTCTGCTGTGGGATCTGCTTGCACAGTCTTAACAGTTTGTGCGTAATTCTTGGCACACAACAAGACATGTCAGGGCCTGGACTGTGGACTCAGGAATCCCTGTAGGTGAGTGAAAGGTCACAGCTGAGCATCTGGGAAGATAACTGGCTTTTCAGAGTGAATGATTACAGCTGTAACCTGCCTACTGAAAGATCAATAGCACGGGTATTTTATTCCCTTAATTAGACTTTAATCTAAAATGGCACAGCAAGACTTTGTTTCAAAGGAAACACAAAGGGAAAAAAAAATCCCCTCTTCAGACACATATGGAAGGATATCCTATAGAATAAAGTAGGATGATTGCCACTGATTCTCTAGAACCTTCTAAGAATTTTGACCGGATCTACTTCTTAATAATACTGCAGTTAAGAGCTTGCTCATATAGCTAACATCCTGCACCCACAATTTATTGCTTGCTTTTCCTTAATAAGAGACTTTATCCCTATGCCTCACTTCCTTTATAAAACTGGGGAGGGGGAGAAAAGATAGTGTCTACCTCACGGAATTCTTCTAAGTTTCAGATGAGTTAATTTGACCTCTCACCTGACTCCACTCAAACTGCTCTTACCAACATTCACTGATGGCTCCACATGGTTTAATTTACTAGTGAACACCCATCCCTCATTGAATTTGACCATGCGCAGCGCTTGACGTATGATCAGTCCTCCAAGAAACTCTCTCTTGGCGTCTTGGTAACAAATTCCTTTGGTTTTTGTGTGGTTCCTCTTTCTTCCTCGTCTCTTGCCATTGGAATGCTCTGGGGCTCTGTCCTTGGATGCCTTCTCTACAGTTTGGTAATCTCATCCAGTTTCATAATTTCAGATAACCTCTCTATGCTGATGATTCCAAAATATTTATCGTCACCATGGATTCTCCCCTATCTCTACCCTCATATACTTATCAACCTTCTCAAAAGCGTCAAGTCTTCATATACATCTCAAATTTATCCAAAATCAGAATTCAGGTTTTCAGCCATGAAATTGCTATACTCATATTCTTTTCCATCTCAAAAAATGGAAGCTTTCTAGTTGCTCAGAACAAATATATGAAAGTTACCTTTAAGTCCCCTCTATCTTACCCTATACCCAATCCATTGGAATATTCTGATGGCTATCCCTTTAAAATATATCACCAATTCACTGCTTCTGCTCACTGGGGTAGTCCAGTCTGCCATCATTTTAGGCTTATGCTATCACTATAGCCTCCAAACTGGTCTCCCTACTTTCACATTTGCCCTTTCTTATACATAGTCATTATCAACAAAGCAGTCAGAATGGTCCTGCTCAACTTAGAATGGATTATCTCAAAATTTCTGCTCATAATTGCATAGTGGGCCCTCATATCTTTCAGAATTTATTCTACAGTCCTTATAATGTATAGGGTGTCCCCAAAAATGTATACACACACTTTCAATAATTATAAAGGCAATACTTATTAAAATACATTTCATTTTCAAAATTGAGGTATCAGCTGTTAAAGTGCACATACATTTTTTGGGGGGGAGGGGGGGACGCACCCTGTGCACACAGCAAGTTCTACCTGTGTCCTCTGATGTCTCTGAGTGCATTCCTTGCCTTTCCCTTGCTTTTTAAACATTTCAGGCACATTTCTGTCTTAGGGCCTTTCACTGACTGTTCCTGATGCCACCAGATAACCACCTGGGCCTCTCCACATTTCCCCAGTAATTGCTCAAATGTCTTGTTCTTACTGATGCCCACTGGTCCCCATAAATCTAGATACCCCCATCTAAAACCAGAGCTCTTTCTGACACTCCCAGTTTCCTTTATCCCTTCTTTATTTAGTGAGACACTTACCCATTCTGATGTACCATACCATACCTTATTTATGTTTGTTTGTGTTTTTTTTTTGCGTCCCTTACTGGAATGTGAGGACAGGGAATTTTGTGACATTTGTTCATGGAACCACCTAGAGTAGTACCTGGTACACATCAGATGCTCAGTAAATATTGCTGGAGTGGATTGATAAATGAATAAAATGCAATTCAGTGTGCTAGCGGTCAGAGGCCAGGGCAAAAGCCCCCAACTTTCTGGTTTGAGGTGGATACTGTAGTGAGGTGGGTCCCTGAGTGATGCTGAAAGTAAACACCTCCTTAAATTTGGCGCCCTGGGCATCTCACTCACACCACCTACTCCCAGCCCTGGCTGAGCATGAGACAGTCTGTTCCTTAACTGAAATAGTGTTTGATCAGAGAAGATGATAAAGAAACAACATGAAAGAACAAACAAACAAAAAAGAACAACAAAAAGAGAAAGAAACAACAAAGTATATCTAAGTACATTTAAATTTATCCTCCATAAATCTGGGCGTATAATTCCCCCCTCTTTTTCATGGAGTGCTTTACCGATTAGACAGAAATAGGGAAACAAAACCATTTTCTTCTGGGAAATGCAGGTGTCTTCACTGATTACCATACTTTTTAAACGTTAGCTGAGTCCACTAGAAAAAAAAGTTGTGAAGTTATACATTAATTTTTGAAAAACATTGTAATATAGTTATTTACTTGTAACCAGTTAGACTTAATATTTAATTCAGTTCAGTCCAGTTCAATGAATAGCATTTCCTTCTCGAATAAGCAAAGGTCATTTAGTTCTCTGGGAAACTTCAGGCTTGAGAGCTAATATTCAGAGACTTCTGAGAGGCAGCAACTTCAGACATCTCATTCATACATTCAGGGCACCTGGGCTGAACTCTAGCTCCTACAAACTCTTCTGTATTCAGATCATAATATTGCTGTCTGCTCAGGTTTTGAAACTGACTTCACAAAAATAGAGCCCCCAAAGGATTCATCGTGTGACCTAATCCCTCAACCGTATCTAAAATGTTGCTCTCTGCTTCTTAGTATAAAGATTTCCAAAGAGAAAAGGGAACATGCTAGGTTTTTATTCATCCCTTTGCCTGTTTCCTGCTGTAACAGCAATTGCAGCAGAGATCTGGAACCTCAGAAAAGAGAAAGCTTGCTTCGTTACCAAATTAAAAATTCTTCCACCCGCTCTAATGTGTGTAGTTTTATCGTTGAGCTTTTACTTAAGTCACAAACTGAAATTGGCGTTATCATTAACAAGCATTATAATTAACACTAATTATAATGGCAATAGCCCAAGAGCCAGGAGGTGGTATGGGAGGAAGCACAGTGGTCCCTCTTCAGGACACGATCCTTAAATGCACCTGTCACACGCCTCTCCTGTGGCTGCAGTTCAGTTTATTTCAACGCTGAGCAGAAGTGGATGCCTCTGATGTGCAGAGTTCTGAGCCCCTTTCGGAACCTCAGTCACTCATTAATACATAGCCTGAGCAGCCAAAGACTAAACATTCCTCCCTCCCTCCCTCCCTCCCCGCCACATGGAATATTCCTGTCCTTTGCAGAAGACAAACCAGAGATGCAGGCTCCAAAAGAGATGATGGGCGGCTGGTTTTTTTCCTAAGTGCCTTTTTAGAGAGGACACCAGAAAGCAAGTTCCAGCAGGAGTGTGTTTGTAGATGCTTTTCTGCATCCTAAACCAGGAAAAAGGGAGGACACTGAGGGGCTGCCATTTACATTTGAATTATTTATTTATACATGAACTTCAGACTCCCCAGGAAGAGTGTTGCTTTCAACTCCACAGCAGGCCATGACAGCCAAACCTGCGCTGCTACACCTTTCCTCTCTGCAGGCTTGGCCACTCAGTTGCCCATCTGTCAAGCCTATGGGTTTGCCTCCTCTCCAATCCCAGGTTCTAATCAGACTCTTTGAATTTCTGAAGTGGATGCTAATCTTGCCCCTGTGCCTAAGACACAGATCTGCAGTACACCTGCCTGGATGTAGGTCTGTTCCGCCCCTTGTTAACTTCATGGCACTGGACACATGGCTCCATCACTACATCTCAGGTCCCTCACCTGTAAAATAGTGATAGCTCTTCTCTCATATGGTTATCTCAAATCTGTGTAAGCATTTTGGCTCAGTGCTTGGCACAAAATGCTCACTCTAAATACTAGCAATGATCATTTCTGTTGACACCATAGAATACCTGCCCCCCCCCCAGGTAACTTTGTTAAAGTTATCTTTATTGTTGAAAGTATTATAGATGTTCCCTTTCTTTCCCATTGGCCCCTTCTAGCCTGCACCCCCCACCCTAGGCCTTCACCACACTATTGCCTGTGTCCATGGGTTATGTGTATATACTTCTTTACACCCAGCCACCCACCTCACCTTCTGAGATCATTTTCATAGAGAAAAATTTAAATTCTGGTGTGTGCTAAGGATCGCCTGGTCTTTGTTGAGTTTGCGTTCACCCTAAACAGACCCAGAAGCCAAGATTTAGGTGCAAGCGACTTACTTAGAAGGCGACGTCCGGAAGCATGGTGAGAAAGTAGGGGCTTGAGACCAGGACGGGAGGAAAGCCAGTGAAGAGTGTGTTAATGGCACGGCCATGTGGACAGTGAAAGCCAGTTATTAAATTTCCAGGACCTCTGCAGGCCGGTTGTTAAATACAGCCATTGTCAAAAATTAAAAGATATAAAATTTCAATTAAATCAATTATGTTTGTAAGAGTACTCGTAACTATTTTACGAATATCTGTGCTTTCGGGGTCATTTACTTTGACTGCAACTGGATGAAGGAAACACAAGACATGCTTCTGCAATCCCTTCCTCACCCTGTGTTTAGTGATATCACATTGGTAGCTTGAAATCAGACATGGGGGAAGTGGGCAAACACTATAAATTGAGGCAGTTTTTTTTCAGAGTGAGTTGTCAAGCACTCCGTTGTTGTGCTTAAACACGAGCCTGCTATATTTGGTCAGATATTTAATTAACGCACCCCCAATGCCTTGGCAGGGCCAGACGAAATGATTTCGAGGGTCTTATATGGTCCTTGGGGCAAACATTCCCCACCCCTGCTCTAAGAGCATGTACGAAACATGCCTGACTTCTCTTCCACTGGGATGTGAAAAGGCCAGATGAAGTTTGCCACAGTGGGGATAACCTAGCCTGTCTCTCCCAGGCCTAGGACAAAAACCCCAGGAGTCAGAAACTTCTCAAAATCACTATCACTCTCCTAAAAAAATGCTTGTACTCTATGCTCCCTATTCAAGGAATTGGAAATGAAACAATCATTGACTCAATTTCTCAAGCCAGAAACTTCAACATTATTCCCCCATTCCCACAACCCTCCTCCCTTACCCCTGTGTACAATCACCCACCAACTCCTGTTGTTTCTCTTGAATTCATCTACTTCTCTCCATCCCCACTGCTACTATCCGAGTCCATATCTTGCCTGAATTATTTTTTTAAAAAGCTTCCTAATGTTTTTTCCTCCTTCAGTCCTTCTTCATATAGTAGCCAATGTGGCATGTCTCATACACAAACCTGATCGCATCTCTCTCAGCTGCTTATAGTCCTTCAAATGTCCAGAATTCTTATGATCAGGCATTGCTTTTAAGTCTCATTTCATTCCACTCTCTCCCTGACAACCTGCCATTCAACTAGACTAATGTTCTTTCAAGTCCATGAACGATTCAGGCTGTTTCACTTACAGGATGTTGTGTGAAGATTTCTGCCTCGAACATCCTCCTCCCATTCTTTACCTGGCCCATGCCCATTCATCTTTGGTTCTCAGCTTAGAGGGCGCTTGAAATCTGGCCCCCAGATTTGAGTGGATTTCCTTCCTATGTCCTCCTAGCCCCTTTACTTTCAGTTCCCACTTTACTTTTCAATAACTCCCATTAGATAATAAACCCTGGGAATGAAGTGCCTGAGAGTTCATCACCTTGAGAAACAAGCTCCTAGCACAGTGCCTACTTATATGGTCATATTTGAGCAAATATTTGCTGAATGAATGAATAAATGAATGAATTGTGGAAGGCCATTGTCCACCAATCATGACTTCTTTGTTTTCATTGTTACCAAATAAACATCGGAGCAGCAACAATAGCATCAAGTCAAGAGGTGCTGATTTGGAAACTAGGTTTCTGAAAGATAGTTCTAGGAGAGTATAGAGTTCTGTGACTATCATTCTTTTCTCTTGGTTGGTGGTTTTTAAATTAAAAATAACAGTGTGTTTTTAATTAAATGTATAATCATTGCAAATAAGATCATTAATTCACCTAAAACAATACTTTTCTCTAGATTCGTTTATCCATTTATTGCAATTGTTATCACACTGTATTGTTTTTTTTTAAAAAAAAACTATTCATAAACAACATTTTTATGAATGCTTCATATTCTATTATTTGCCCTGGAACCATGAGCTCAAGTCATTCATCTTTTGATTCAATTGTTTAAACTATCTCTAAAAGATTAAATTTTAACTGCAATTAATATAAGCCTGAATTTCCAAAGAAAACTATTCTGCAACCTATTTCTTTCAGCTGAGATATTTACCAAATAGACAGTTTTACGGAAGTTCTGACCTGAGAATCCCTTGGCACTTTTCAGGAAATCTGACTCTCAGGGCCCACCATTGTCTATTGTTACAGCAGTTCTCAACCTGTGGGTCACGACCGCTTTGGGGGTCAATCGACCCTTTCACAGGGGTCTCCTAAATACATCCTGCATATCAGCTACTTATATTATGATTCATAACATTAGCAAAATTACAGTTATGAAGTAGCAACAAAAATAATTTTATGGTTGGGGGTCACCACAACATGAGGAACTGTATTAAAGGGTCGCAGCATTAGGAAGATTGAGAACCACTGGTAGAATCACCAAGAAGGATGTGGAATCTGCTGCCTTTCCTTGTCTCTGGTGGTGCTAGAGAGGAGCAGGAGAACCAACACTAGACCAGGAGTCAGGGTGACCAGTCTAGTCCCCATGAACTCTTCCTGATTTCTGAGACTATAGGAATGCTGCTTCATATCCCCAGGCTTCAGGTTTTCTTACCATCAATTCTGATTCTCCTTCCTGCAGTGTACTCCACAGGAATATTGACCAAATCCAAGGCAAAAATAAATATATGTAACTGCTTTGACATTTATACAGCACTATACTGACATTGACATGATTGGTAGCAGAAAAAGGGCATGAGAATCTATCATTTCTATTTGTATGGTTTAATCAATAGCATCACACCCTTGCTTTTTTTTTCTGTTACAAAGTTAAACCAATTCTAAATGCTTTGGAGCGAAACTTTAAATCAAACAGTGGTAACAACACACACGCTGGACAAAGCTTTCTATTTAGATAAAGTCTCAGCTTTCTGCATCTTCCAAAAATAACACTTTGGCTAATCACTGGAATCTGCAGGAAGACAAACACCTCTGAAGGTAGTGGTTAGATGGTCAAAGGTGGCTTGTTCTCCATCAGGAAATTCTGTACTTCCCTGCTTTGATCTGGTTATTTTCCTAACTCTATCAAACTGCCTTTCAATTTTTTGAAAGATTAACCATTTTAACTTAAAGATAATATTTTAAAACATTAAAGATACTAAAATTATTTAATGATTTGAGTAATTCTTACTAATTTTATACCTTTTACTTAATAAACCAACACAGAGTGGTAAAAAGAGGCAGTCTTACGTCTCTGGTTTTCAAGTATTTACACATGAAAACTTGCTCCCGGATCACAAAGCTAGACGGAGTCAGTATTTATCCATGGTTTTGAGTAATTAAAACTTTAAATATTAAATATATCATATATGACGTCTACATAGGGGAAGTGAGGAAAGGGAAGAAGGAAGGGAGGAAGGGAGAGAGAGGGGGAGATAACTTGATTCTGTAAGACTCCGAATGACTCTTAGTTCTCATGGAGAAGGTCCATCATGGAGAGAACATAGAGTTGGGAGTCAGACAGACCAGGTTTCAGAAGTGGAATCTGTCGCTGACATTGTTAACTCAGGAATTTCAGGCGTGAATTTCAGATACATGAGTATCAGTTTTCTCATTTGTCAAATAGGAATACTAATGGCTCCTTGTTGGTAGAGTTTTGAGAGACGATGTAGGAAAAGTACTGGCATGAAGTAGGTGCTCACAAAAGATCGGTTTACGTCTCCTGTCCCTGGAGCTGATGCTTTATATCTTTCATTTACCCTCCAAGTTTTCTACCTGTCACTCTCTGGCCACTTCTATTCGGTTTTGCCGATGTGCTGACAAGATAGATTTCCCCCCTCATTCGAATTTCAGGCTTTCGTTTCATGTCCAGCCTATTGTTCAGCTGTGGTTGCATTTCTCTTCTGTTTAAGGGGGAAAGAAAAGGAATTATGAAATAGGTTATTACAGGATCACAAATAAAAATTAAAGGGCCTGCAGCATGGGTAAAAAGCAAATGTTAATTAATGCAGCCCAGAAGAGTGAGACCCAGGCCGGGAATCCATTCCTTTATTTCATCTCCCGATGTTATGTTGGTCGAGGGCTGCTGGTCCTGTGGTAGCATGCCAAATGTTTTAAAAACTAGGTGTAATTTTTACTACCCTTCCTCCATTTCAACACCGTTGCCCCTTTCATTTTGCTTCAGTTGTTCTTTATATATCGTGTCACCTCCTTGGGCTGAACTGCCTTCATCTCATGTATCATATTATGAATATTTTCTCACTACCCCTAGCATCATCATCACCACCATCACCTTTACTGTCGGATGCCCATATTTTTTTTTGCATGTGCTTTCGATTTGCTGTTTTGTTCTGCCTGATACTGGAGGATGCTCCATGTTTCCTCAGAAACATGTGTGCGCTGCTTGCAGAGAGCAAGGCTCCTTCCTTACTGTAGCCCCAGAGCCATGAGCAGTGCCTGGTGCAGAGTAGACGCTTACTGTGGGGGGAAATGGATAAATCCCTTGTTCCCTTGTCTGTGGTTTAAATGTAGCTGTTCTCCCTCCTGGTGGAAGATGTCTAGAGCGTGCAATGTGATTAAAAGAGGATTTTCCTTGTTGTCTTTCCTCTATTAAATGTTTAATGGTAAACTAGCTTTTTCTTTTTGTAAGTTAGTCCCTGGAGACCAAGCATTTAAGGAAACAAACTGTGTGGCTTCCTTTCTCCACCCAGTCCCCACCCTAGGCAGAAGCTCTGCCCCAGGCACAGGAGGCCACTTCTCCCATAGGTTGGAGGTCCCTGTCATAGGAGACAAGCTGAAGTACCAGAGGCTGCATCACTGCCAGAGCCCTGATCGGAAAGCAGAGTGTTACTCATGCCCCAGCTCTGAGTGTTGTGCAAGGGAGAAGCGATTCCTAAGGACAGAGAGCTCTGAAGCTTTCCTCAAAGGAACTGTCTTCCTTCCTTCCTTCCTTCCTTCCTTCCTTCCTTCCTTCCTTCCTTCCTTCCTTCCTTCCTTCCTTCCTTCTTTCCATTGTATAAAAGACAATGTTTTATTTCTCTATTTTGTTTTATTTTTTAATTGATGTTTATTGTTGAAAAATATCTTTCTTTTTTTCCCTATTGACCTCTTCCACCCCACACCCGTCCCTCCCAGGCCTTTTCCACACTATTGTCCGTGTCCTTGGGCTATGTATATATGCATATAAATTCCCTGGTTAATTCTCCCCACCCACCCCCACCTTCCCTCTGAAAGTCATCAGTCTGCCATATACTAAGTGTACTGTTAATAATTCGAATTTTTTTCAATAGATGGGGCTACACATATGTTGATAGATATGCAATTTGATATGTATGCTATTTTGTTGTATTGACAACAAGCTTCAAAACTTCATTATGTCAAATTTTCTGAAGGTGTTAACATCATAGGTATTTTTACGCTTAAAAATGTCCAATTTCGTGCCAAAAAAAGAGCATTTGCAGGAAGCTTTAATTCAATACTTTATTTTGAAGAAAAGTGCTACCAATAGACATAACTTTGAATAAAACACTTTTGATGTTTCTCTTGAAATTCTCTTGATTACAAAATCCACATTATTAACTGGTCAATGATTAATCTGACTTACTAACCAGTTAACGATTAATCCACCTTATTAATTGGTTAATGATTAATCTGCATTAACCGGTTAACAGTGCAACTGGTTGGGGGCACTAGGATTCTACCAGCCTGAGCTCACCAGACCCTCACCTAACAAGGAAGAGCCCTGACCAGGCCTCCAGCATTTTAACCAGGTTCTGCACAGGCAGGCAGAATCCCCTAACATCTGGCAGACCAAGAGACCCCCAAGCCAGGGTCCTGCCCCAACACCACGTTCAGCTGCCACTTGGACACCTCTCCACTTGGACCACTGCCGGAACCCAAGTCCAAATTCTCTAACTTGGACTTACATTTCCACCAATGGGAGCCGCTGACCAGCAAGAGTGCCCTAGACCCCTGCCCACCTTCATAAGAGCTGGTTCTACATGGAGAGAAAACCCAGTCGAGGGCAACCAGTCACAGCATCGAGTTCCCTGGTTCACCTAGGATCCTTAAGGCCATGTCTCCCCTTGGGTGTCCCTCTTCACCAAGGGCAGTCCGCAACTCCCGCTCCCCAGCTCCAGGACCCCACTCACATGCACACCAGGAAGTGTTGGCCCAGGACAGCACAAAGGGGAGCTGGGGTGAAATGTGAAACACCTCCGGGGGGCAGAAGTGGCCTGAGCCAGCAAGTCTTCTCACATCTCTGCTACTCATGGTTTATCTTGTGGTTTCATTGCTGTCAGGGGACATTACTATACCATAAAAGTCTTCATTCTGACTTGAAAAAAATAATAAAGATGCCATTCAGTTTTCAATAAAGAGGGTCAAGTGTTTTACCTGGCGTACCTCCAGCTCTCGGTGGCATGTGTCTCCTTGTAACAGGAGGTTCTGGAGCCTTCTGAACTTGTTATCTACAAATGGTTCCCTGGCAGCTTTGGATCTGAGTTAGAACTGGGGCTTGGTGGGGTGGGATGGGGGAGAGGGGAGAGAAGGGAAAGGAGGAATGAGGCCACCTCACACTAGTGCACATTGAGAAGGCTTCTATGGCCAACTTCAAGTGCCAGATTCTAAGGGGTACTCATTTGAATCTGTCTGAAGCTCAAATCCTGAAAACTAATGTCTAATAGAAGAGACAGTGATAATAAAGGCCTAGTTGTAATAAACAAAGGCATAGTCATAACTATATTTTCAAGGTCGTGCTGCCAGCCAAATGAATTCAAAAGGGATATCATACATCTGCCTAACTAAACTGATTATAAAATCCCTTTTTATTTTTCTCCCAAAATTATTTTCCTGCTGTGATAAATGAAAATGATAGGGACATGGAAAGAATCATCAGGTTTTTGGTTTTTTTTTTTAAAGGGGGGTCATAAAAGTTAAAAATCCTTCCAAGTGCAGCTGTGACAAAAAGACAGCTTTGTAAGTCAGTCTAGAAAGTAGCTGTGATAATTCAGAGAAATTAGTTAGCACTGAGGAAAACACTGCCATGGAATGATGATGGAGCGGTCTGGCAGGAGAAATTGTCAAAAGACTGGCATCAATCACTGCTAAGTGTGGTGTCTCTGCTGATTGCGTGTACCCTGCAGCGAGCCTGCCAAAACAGATCTCTGACACCGCTATGACACGCTGATGGGTAACTGTGAGAATGATTGACGGGGTAGCCTGCCAACATCTGGGACTAGAAGAGGTGGGTTGCCATTGCTAATGGTTTAAGTGCAGAGTAATTATCTGTGATCCAGGCATTAATTCCTCCTGGAAGCTCCATGTACACAGTGAGAAAAAGGAGACATCCTCTGGCCTGGCTTTGCCTGTGTGTGAACTTATCCTCATTATTTGCCAAAGAAACCAAAGGTTTGTAAGATTGGTCTAAATTATCCCAGGAACCTACAAAGAAAATCCTTCATGATTTCTCTCGTCAAGGTCTATAAAATGTTCATTGTGTTTCCTTTATATTTTTTAATGAACTCAAGAATATTAATTACTACAATTTGAGTACATAGATATTATGCACTATATGATTTATATGCTTTCAAATCCAACACTGCCCTATGAGCTAGATATTAATAAGCCAAATATACAGCTGTGAAAACAGGCCCATAGAAATGGTTATTGGACTGAGGCCACCAAGCCTATAAGTAATAGACTCCCTGCTAGAATCCAGGATTCGACAATGTCAATGTCAATGAATATTCCTGCCCCCTGTGTCACACTACCTTCTCCCAAAAAGCTGCTTACAACATACTACACACAAGGTCTGTTAAGAGATGATGAAGTACCAGCTGAGCAGTGATGCCTTAGATTTGAACTCATTATTAGATCACCCAGGTTTTACATAGACTTGAAAACTCAGAAATCATAGTCCAGTTATAATATAGTCCAGTTATAATGATAGTTCAGTTATAATAGCTTACTGTTAATTCTGTTCACTCCAGGATTCCTATCATGAAGCCAAACCTGAGCAGGTTTGGTCCAAATTCTATATATACAAGAAAAATAAGTGCTATTACTCACATACCTTTTAACTGCTTATCAGGTTTATCATGGTCTAAAACAGCCACTTTTAACCTGTTTCATCTCATGGCACACAAAGTAATTACTAAAATTCTGCAACACACCAAAATTTTTTTTTTGCTGATCTGACAAAAAGAATAGGTATAATTTTGGTTCATTCATACTGGATGGCTATTGTTGTGTTGGCTGTTGTCATTTTTTTATTTGACAGTCTAGGGGAAAAGAGGTCAGTACCACTGACTTCATAGTCAGATATTTCATATTTTAAAACTTCTTGCAAAACCTCTTTGAAAACTCATTGAAAACCTCTGGGTTAGATCGCTGCTGTCCAGTAAAAAGAGAATGCAAGTCACAAATGCTAGTCACTATGTATTTAAAATTTTCTAGTAGATATATTTTAAAAAGTAAGACTGGGTGGAATTTACTATAATAATAGAGTTTATTTAACTCAAATATCCAAAGGTTATCTCGCATGTAATCACCATAAATTATTCAAATTTTATACTGTGTCTTTATACAGAACATCTCATTTTGGACTGGCCACATTTCAAGTGGTCAGTAGCCACATGTGGCTAATGGCTACCATACTGGACAGCACAGTTCTTGATAGTGAATGACTTGTCTTAACTGACACAACTCCCTGAATTCACACCAAATCTCTATTTTATCTGTTGATTCATCTGTCCATCTCTGTATCAACCGATTGGTTTTTGAAGGCATTTTCTCAAAGGATTTGAAGGGATTTGACACTTCTCTAAATATTCATCTCGCCTACCTGTTCTGAGGCTCTGACCATCTCAAACTTCTGAAACCCTCACTACAACCTAAAATTGGAACCCCTTCCTCTTCTGGCTTCAGCTGTCTAGCCATTGTCCCAAAGGGTATGCACGGTCCTGTGAAAACTTAGCTTTCTCTGTCAATTACTGTGTGTGTGTGTGTGTGTGTGTGTGTGTGTGTGATATGTTCACAAATCATGACTGGGTGACTCAGTTCATTCTAGCTGATGTACTAGTAAGTAACCAGCAACCAGGGCCCTCTCCCCCTCTTCCACTTCTCATATCCGCCCACTCCAAGGTAACCATTATCCTGGCTTCTAACGCCACAGATTAATTTGGCCTATTTTTAATGTCATATAAGTGAACCCTTCAAGGCTTACTCTTTCATATCTGCTTTTCTAATACGTGCGAGGCCATCCATGTTATTGTCTATAGTTTTAGTGCTTTCACTGTCATTGTTATAAAGGGTTCCTTTGTCGGACTATATCACAGCTTATTAATCTACTCTACAGTTAATGGATGTTTGGATTGTTCTAGTTTCCAAGTACAGGTCATGCTGCTATCAACTTTATTTACATGCCTTTTAATAGAAAAAAAAAAGTGTGTGTGTGTGTGTGTGTGTGTGTGTGTGTGTGTGTGTGTAAACTCTGGGTCATAGTAGATGGTGCCTGTGGTAGATAGAATGATACCCTCCACCCCCACCCCAAAGATATCAGATCGTATTTTCTGGAACCTGTAAATTTTACCTTCTAAGAGGAAAAAGGATCTTTGCAGATCTGATTAAGCTAAGGATTTTGCGATGGAGAGATTACCTGGCAAAACCCAAATGGAATAACACACATCCTTATCAGAGGGAGGCAGAGGGAGAGCTCACGACTCACAGAGGAAAAGGAAATGTGCAGACAGAGCAAAGATTGGCATGATGTGAGCACAAGGCAAAGAATGTCAGCAGCCACCAGAGCCTGGGAAAGGCAAGGAAGGGCCTGGTTCTCTTTTGGAGCCTCCAGAGGGAGCACAGCCCCGCCAACACCTTGATTCAGCCTCATGGTACTATTTCAGATGCCTGTGACCTTCAGATGGAGAGAACTTATTTCTGCTGTTTTAAGCTCCCCAGTTTGTGAGCATTTATTATGGGACACTAATAGTGCTCAGTAGTTCTCCCAATTGACTAAAAGAAAACAAACACCTTGGTTCACTAATTACCAATAATATTAAAGCACAAAGTAAAAGCTCTGAAGACTAAGGTTTAAAAGAAAACAGGGTATCATCACCATCACCATGTTTTTAAAAATCACCAGGCATAGAAGGCTCAAAAGAAAAACCTACTGCAAATGTGACTTGCTGGGGGACACAGATGGCAAATTTGGTAAACTGTCCAGCGTCCTCTATGAAATATGAGAAGAGATGGCCTGTAGTAAAAGCAACATATAAACGAAGGACAAGGCAAAACTGAGATAAAATATATTCAGAAGAATTGCAAGATAGCTCTAATTGGAGCACGTGAAGTACAATAGCAAGGGGCTATGTGGAAACTCTTTGTAATACCTCCACAATTTTTCCGTAAATTTAAAACCATCCTAAAATTAAAATTAAAAAAAAAATCATGGGGATGGTAAACTCAAAGTTCAGGCTGGTGCTAAGCTCTGTTGGGAAGTATGGAGGATGGGACTGGTGATAAAAATTCCTTCAAAGGCATCAGGAGTATTCAGTTCTTAAAATGAATGTTAAATTATGAATATTTATTTTTTATGCTCAATAGTGTATTTAATAATCAGATTTTTTATTTTGTGTTAAATATCACATAGTGACAACTTTAATATGGAATTAGAATGAAAATATACAGTTGATTCAGTGAAAACCAGATCTGGTGCTGTTAAAGCAAAACTTTAATACTTTTCTGTGAAGAAATTAAAATAAAAAGAAAAGATAGAGAAAATGAAGAGCTAGAGCCCAGATAATAAGTGCAATAGTGGAAAGGAATCTTCCCTGTGTTGAGAGAAGAGCTATGAATTGAACAAGCCCACTCCAGGCAAATCTAATTAAGAGACCTATTTCTGGATAAAGATTGTAAAGAAATGCTAAGGTACAAGGACAGAAACAAAATATCTTATTGGTACTCATGCCAAGTAAAAGAAGACAATTCTAACAAAGAAATGATCAATTCACCGCAAACATCTTTCTGTAACATTATGTTCCATAAAATAGTAGAACAATACCTGGAGAAATGCTATGGTCCAAAAATTATATAATAACAAAATGCCATTCTTATCTAAAGGCAACAGAAAGACAGCCTCAGATATTAAAAAGCCCAGAAAATACACTACCCACATTCTCATCTTAGAAAAATATATATATAATCAGTTGAGATCAAACAAAACCAAGGACTCTAAAAATTGTGACGTCATAATATTAAAGGGCCAGACAATATCTATATTTAAAACTGTCAATTGTAAAGCTGTTTAAAAAACTGAATGGAAAAACAAAAGATAATTATTTCTAAGAAAAAAAGATTATATAATATATAAAATAATTTTATAACTATTAATTATCCAGATCTTAAAACCAAACTATAAGATCTGGATCGTGTATGCATCTCCATGACTCCTAGTAGGACTCCATCTGCCAGCCATGACACACCATTGCCCAGAACCCCAGGCATTGCTCCCTTCCTGCCCTTACGACCTCAATAACCTGACCTACATAAGAGACCACCAGAAATGACCTTACTACCTAAGTCACTTTAAGAAGCTCAAGACTTTGAGGTCATCTTTCTTTATCTGACACTAAGCCCATTTAGGCCTATAAATCCCTTACACCTATCCAATCTCCTACTCTTCTCATCTCCACAAAACCTCCCACTGTCTACCAATCCCTATATATTTAGCTCTTTCCTGAATGATTTTTTTCACCTCTTTATTCTGAGATGTGATTCTCTCCTAAGGACATGGCTCTCTGTTATCCCTCCCTCAGTAGCTATTTTCTCTCCAACGCCTGTGGGTGCCATTGAATTTAAGGTAGATAGCCTCTTTAGTATTCATTCTTTGAAGATTTTTATCACCTGGTTCACTGTCACTCTCTCCAAATTTAGTCTTGTCATAATTCCTGATGATATCTGTATCGGTATCCATGTGCAATCCAACAGACTTCTTCAATGAACAGAATGTTCTATCCCTGCACTAATGTGGTAACCACTAGACATGTGCTATTGAGCACTTCAAAGGTGACTAGTGTAGCTGAGGAACTAAAGTTTCACTTTAGTTTTCATTAAATAGTCATGTGTGCTGGTGGCTACCATTTTGGACAGTATAGATGTGATGATCATTCCAGTAGCCAGTGGTCCCAGTTCCTTGGCCTCTACTTCTAAGTAGTTTCTCCTCTGGCATCTACTTTCAAACTCTAGAACATATCATTACTAAATAATTGTATCTCCTCCAAAAATTTGACATTAACTATCTCAGCCACCATCTGACATTCTCTCTCTTCACAGCTCATCTCCTTGATATACATTTCAACAATTGCACAAATTCACCTGGATGTATATCCCTGCTTCTCTTGCCCCTCCCTCTGCATTTTACTAATTGTATAAAATACCAAAGCTGATTAAATTCCATTTTCAGGCTATTCTCCAGTCACCAGCACTCAGGTGACTAAATGTGGCTGGTGAAAAGCACACAACCATGATGGCCTGTCTCACTTTAACTTCATATCCACCGAGAGGGCTTTTACTTTTACAAATCTTACTATGTTTCTACTCCATTAACTCACACTCTCCCAATTCCTCTAACTCTCAACAACCCTTTTACTATTATCTGCCAAAGATTTGATTCATGTTTCACTGAGAAAATAAAAGTACTGAACATGGGATTTCTATAATACTCCCCCCAACACATCTCCCAGCCCATCTGCATCTCTCCCCAAATATTCTACTTCTATTTTTATGTTTGAATGTGCAGTGAATTCCAATCCCAGACAGCAATTATTTCTCATATCTCCTGCATCATCAATTTATCTCTTTCTGGATATTCTCATCAGTATACAAACTAACTATAATACCTCTCACTTTAAAAAAATAAGCATAAAAGCTTTCTTTGAGTCATATTTCCCCTCAGCTATAATTCCATATCTCTGTTTTCCTTTACAGCAAAACACTGAAAGAATTGGTTGCAATTGCTATCTTCATGTCCTTTTCCCAATTCTCTCTAGAATGCATTTTTATCAGGCTTTTGTCAGCACTGCACTCATATTGACAGCTCATGTAAAGGTGTACCGTATGGTGACCCCCATGTGGCTAAATTTGATTGTCACTTCCTAGTTTTTATCATACTTCACCTATCAGCAGCATTAATATAGTTGTCACTCTTTCCTTCTAAACAGTTTTCACTTGTCTTCTGGATTCCTCTCTCCTTGGTTCTCCTGCTACAGCACTGGCTTCTCCTTAGTCCCCTCCTGGTCCTTCCTCACCCCCAGCCTTGGAACATGGGATTGCTGCTGAGTTCACTCTTCTGATCTATTGTATTTATGCATTTGCACTCACTCCTAGGAGCATATGATTCTGGTATCCTAACTTTAAATGCTCTGTAGGTATTGATGAATCCCCAAATTTATTTTTCCCATTCAGAATCTTCCCCTGAAGCCTAGACTCTCATTTCCATGGCTCACATATGCAAACTGCTAAGCGAAATAAGCCAGTCAGAGAAAGACAAGTATCACACGATCTTACTCATATGTGGAATCTAATGAACAAAATAAACTGATGAACAAAATAGATCCAGAGACATATAAGCATGGAACAGACTTTCGAACCTCAGAAGGAAGGTGGGGGAGGGTGGGTGGGTTGATCTTGTACATCAACCAAAGAACTTGCAAGCATATGTGCAAAACCCATAGACACAGACAATAGGATGAAGGCCGGGGGTGGGGCGTGTGGGTGGGCCAGAAGAGGTAATGGGAGGAGAGAGACATATGTAATACTTTCAACAATAAAGATTTTTTTTAAAAAAAAAAGCTATCATAGAGGGTGTGAAATGGTGTCTCATTGTAGTTTTGATTCACATTTTCCATGATAACATGATACAGAATATATTTTCCTGTGCTTATTAGCCATTTGTGTATCTCCTTAGGAAAAATATCTATTCAAATTATTGCTCATTTTCAAATTGGATTATTTGTGATTTTATTATTGACTTGTAAGAGTTTCTTTTATATTTTGTATACAAGTCCCTTATCAGATATATGGTTTGCATATATTTTTTCCATTCTGTATGTTTTTCTTTTTACTTTCTTCATGGTATCATCAAAATTATTTAATTTCAATGAAATATAATGTATTAATGTTTTGTTTTGTTTTTTAATTTTGCTGCTTGTGCTGTGTCGTATCTACAAAACCATGCCTAACCCAAAGTCACGAAGATTTATTCCTATATTTTGTCCTAAGAGCTTATAGTTTTAACTTTTATATTTAGGTTTGAGTCTTTGATCCATTTTGAGTTGATTTTTTATATGGTGTTAGAGATCCCACTTTAGTCTTTTGCACATAGTTATCCACGTGTCCCAATATTATTTGTTGAAATGACGATTCTTTCCCCTCTTGAACTGTCTTGGCACTCTTGTAAAAAAATTCAACCATGAAAGCAAGGGCTTATTTCTGGCCTCTGAATTCTATTTCATTAATCTATGTACTGGTAGTATCTATCCTTATGGCAGTACCACACTGTGCTGATTACCGTGGTAGTGTGGTTCTGTTTTGAAATTTGGAAGTGTGAGTTCTCCAGCTTTGTTCTTTTTAGTATTGTTTTGGCTATTCTCATTCTCTTATATTTCTATATGAATTTTAGAATCATCCTTTCAATTTCTGCAACAACAACAAAAAAGCCATCTGGGAGTTTGGTAGGAATTGCATTGAATCTATAGCACAGTTTGGGGATTAAGAATATTAAATTTTAGACTGACTAGAACTTCCATTACAATGTTGAATAATAGTGGTGAGGATGAATGCCCCTCTCTTATACCAGATCTTAGGGGGAAAGCATTCAGTTTTTCACCTTTTAATAGAATATTATTTGTGAGTTTTTCACATAAGATCTTTATTAGGATAAGGACATTCTTTTCTATTCCTAATTTGGATTTTTCTCAATTGCATCTATATTTTTCCAATTTACTCTATTAATGTGGTATGTTATATTAATTGATTCTTGTACATGGAGCCAACCTTACATTCCTGGATGAATTTCATGTGGTGATGTATGATCCTTTCTATATGTTACTGGATTCTTACTAAGATTTAGTCAATTTTCTTAAATGAATGTTTTCTTATTTGCTGTTTGTATAAAACAGTTGCCAGAGACTTAAAATTTTTGTCTTACACTTTTTACTAGTTAAATTGTTGTTTTATGGGGGAGATGGCCCACCAAGCTCCTTATTCTGTCATTCTAAATGATTCCATTTCATTCTTTCTTGTTGTTATAAGTATTCAATTGTATGACATACTAAAACATTGTTCTACTTTATGAATATTTGTTTTGTTTTCAGTCATTTTTGTTATAAATTTTCTACTCACATCTACTGAAACAAATGTGCAATTGTTCTTTATGGTATAAATATACACATTTACTAGTTTTCATTTCAATTTTGGGGAGTCATGGCCCACAACCCAATTATAGGTGGTTGTAGTGAAAAGTTTGACGTTACCCATCTTCCAAACACAGTGGATTATCAGACTTGTTAAATTTTGCTGATGTGGTGGGTGTGAAATGATACTGTGTGATAATTTTGTTTTAAATATTTGAATACTATTGAGGTTAAGCATTCCTTTTACATTTATTCTAATTAATGACTTTGCTACTGTTTTTATATCTACACACACACACACACACACACACACACA
>PVJC01023973.1:0-25908 GCA_004026665.1 Murina feae | reverse complement strand
CCTCATCCATAGGTGTACAATTTTTGTCCAGTCTCTTCCCACACCCCCAAGCCCCTTTCTCCCTGTGAATTGTCATTCCACTCTCTTTCTATGCCCCTGATTCTATTCTATTCACCAGTTTATTCTGTTCCTCAGACTTTTTTATTCACTTGATTTTTAGGTTCACTTGTTGATAGATATGTATTTGTTGTTCATAATTTTTATCTTTACTTTTTCTTCTTCTTCCTCTTCTCAAAGGATACCTTTCAGCATTTCATATAATACTGGTTGGGTGGTGATGAACTCTTTTAGCTTTTTGTGAAGCTCTTTGTCTGACCTTCAATTCTGAATGATAGCTTTGCTGGGTAAAGTAATCTTGGTTGTAGGTTCTTGCTATTCATCATTTTGAATATTTCTTGCAACTCCCTTCTGGCCTGCAAAATTTCTGTTGAGAAATCAGCTGACAGTTGTATGGGTGCCCCCTAGTAGGTAACTGACTGGCTTTCTTTTGCTGCTTTTAAGATTCTCTCCTTGTCTTCTGCCCTTGGAATTTTAATTATGATGTGTTTTGGTGTGGTCCTCCTTGGATTCTTTTTGTTTGGGGTTCTCTGCACTTCCTGGACTTTCAATTCCATTTCTTTCACCAGGTAGGGAAGTTCTCTGTCATTATTTCAAATAAGTTTTCAATATCTTGCTCTCTCTCTTCTTCTGGCACCCCTATAATTCTGATGTTGGTACGCTTGAAGTTGTCCCAGAGACTCCTTATACTATCTTCATATTTTTGGATTCTTTTTTCTTTTGGCTTTTCTGGCTGGGTGGGTTTTGCTTCTTCATATTTCATATCTTTTACTTGATTTTTGTGATCCTCTCATCTGCTGTTGGAGCTCTGTATATTATTATTTATTTCAGTCAACGTATGCTTAATTTCCAGCTGGTCCTTTTTCATATGCTCGAGGGTCTCACTAAATTTATCGGCAGTCTCTAGAATATTCTTGAAAAGCCTTATAACTGTGGTTTTGAACTCTATATCCAGTCATTTGCTTTCCTCCATTTCTGTCATTTGTGACCTGTTTCTTTGTCTCTGCATTTTGGCTGCTTTCCTGCATTGACAGAGTGGCTTTAATCAGCTGTGCCTATGGTGGGAGAACTTCTCTGCTGGAGATACCCTTATGGGGCAAGACTTGCTTCAGTGGGGCTTTGGTGCCCACTAAGTCTGCCCCCTGAGTGCATCCCTTGTGAGTCTGAGGAGTTGTAGACTGGGTGGTCCCACTCTGACCACTGGGTACACAGTCTCTTGGAACTCCAAGGAGGTGCTATTTTAGCTTCTGCCTGGGGCTTCCCAGCCTTTTATACGGAAAGGCCTCTGTGCACAGCTTGGGTGGGGTGGAGTCCGTGGGAGTCTACAGGGTGGAGCAACCAGCTATGGCCGATTCTCAGCCCTGTCCTGAGAGGCACTGGGTCTCAAGCCACTATGGAGTTCCTCCCAGTGCCAGACGGTGTGAGACGGTGCAAGACGGTGCCAGACAGTCCAGCTCCTCCCCGTATGGTTCTGAGTCCCCAGAAACTCGCCTGGAGCTGGAGTTCAGAGCCGTCAGGAACGTGTGCCTCCCTCCGGTACGGAATGCTGCCAGCCCTTTCTGCGAGCCCCTTCGTGCACCTCTGTACCTCTGCACTTTATTTCCACACCTCCTCTGCATCTCAGTCTCTTTCTAGTTGTAGAATTTCCACTCAGCCAGCCTTCCTGTGGGTTTGGGTGGTGTCCGTTTTTTTTCTTTTTGTTGTGGTTTTGAAATAGTTGTGCCCAGCAGCAATTCTGGTGTTTACCTATGCCTCCATCTTGGTTTCTTACTCCTCAAACTTCTTAAACGGAGTCAGTTCACTGTTCCTCACACCGTTGGAGGGCCAGACTATAGTTAAAATAAAACAAAACAACTATGAACAAATTCTATAAACACTGCACATATCTTATTTTAAACAGGACAGGCAGTGGCGGCAAAAACACCCAGCATGTGGCCCGCACGCCCTAGTTTGAGGCTGCCTGAATAGACTTTTGTGTAATGGGGGAGCTTGTTAACATTGAATACCTGTCCTTCTATCTTTCCATATATCTCTACCTACATGCTTATCTGTAATTGTATCAGCATCTATATCCATATCTATACTTACACCTACATCCTTACCTATAATGATACCAATATCCAGGTATCTATCTACCTGGCATTATAGTTATGTCTGATATCTCATCTTCTTAGTAGTATCAACAAGGGTCATTAATAATTATAAAATAACTCTTTGTAATTGATGACATAGTTTACATTTTAAAGTTTTTTACCTGCCAGAGCAATTAGCAAATATTTTAAGGTTTAACATCATTAATTTTTGTTTAGGTACAGCTTCTAAAAGTCCTTGGCCCTGGACATTTAAACAGTTTAGATAGGCACACATTTCCCCACAAATTAATTAAAGACAATTGCTATGAAATAAAATAACAAAGCACTTATTTATTTATTTATTTATTTATTTATTTTTATTTTTTATAACAAAGCACTTTAAAGTTAAAGAGTAATTCTTCTGTGAGAAAAAATAATATTTTAAAACAGTGATTTATTTTAAATCTTAAAGGTTTAAGTCTAAATTATAAAACACACACACACAAGTATAAGCTCACAAAAAATCTGTTAACTACTAAGAGCCCAGTCTTGCACTGTTTAATTTTGACAGATCCAATTCTATTAAGCTATATATCTATTTAAGCTGAGCTCTAAATTAATCAATGGATATGCAATTAGTTATCAGCAGATGTAAAATAATGAATTGCTTATTGACCCCTTTTTTTTCCTAGTCTGATTTCAGATAGGTAACCAGATAGAATATATCTGAGTTTTTCCCATGTTTTGAAATCACATCACAAATATTATGAACTGCTGGGTTGGATTGTCTCTACTGACTTTTGTTGGTGGATTAATATTCATATATTTCCCTGGATACTGTCTTCTCATTTAATTATTGTGTTTTTTTTCTTCCTAAGGGTTTAAAAATAGTTGCTTCAAAATATGTTCAAGTTATTCTTTCAAGTGAGAAGACATTTGAATTGCTAACCCTCAAGTTGTTATATAATGAGCTATGATATTGTGTTGCTTCTGGCACTTAGCACTCCTGGAAATGGCATTGGATTTCAGCAGCCAGAGCAGTCTCCTTTCTCATTTTCCCCTGTGTGATCCACTGTAGATCTTTCACTATATTACAAGTCATATACATGTGTAATTTAGGCATGCATAACTGAAAATAAGAAAATAAGTATAATTAGTAGCACTATCCCAATGGGTTATTAAATCAAATTAGTCTATTAAAACATTCTACACATCTGCATTATATCAGGCACTGTACCAGGTTCTAGGAGTCCAAATAAAATATGCTCTAGTCAGTCTTCCAAAGAGCTTATATTTTAATTTTGGAGACAGAATAAGTGCCTAAATGCAGTTAGGATATTTAACAGAGGCCCTAAGTTTATACGAATGCATGATTGTATTCATATAAGCATTTCTGCAGTATTCACAACCACACACACTCATCTGTATATTGTATCACCTGTCTAATGTATCGTGTGTTCACCACCCAAACTCAAGTCCCTGTATAATCCATTGCATAGACTCTGTACACCGTCATTGGTGTAATGTTTGCTAAGTGAAAGGCGACATGATGGAGTGTGCAGGAATAAGCTGTGCACTCAGACCAACAGAGACACAGACAGAGCAGAACTCTCAGTACTTGAATGAATCAGGGAAGATATCAGCTTAGAGAGGACGGCTACATCCAGTCTTCCCAGACACAGAAGCTGGCCACCTGACTCACACACAGCACGGAATTCTAAGCAGAGGGAAGAGCTTGAGAAAGGTGTGAGGTCACAGAGGGAAGAGCTCATGAAAACCCAGAATCCCCCGAGGGCCATGGGCCAGGGCAGGGAGCAGAGTTGAGGCAACCACAGGTGAACACCTTAAAAGTCCGCAGACTTCTGCTCCATTCTGTGCGGCAGATGTCAGTAGGCAGAAAGGCACCTTTTCTTCTGCTCATCCTGGCGGCAGCCATGGGTCTTCTCATCACATTTCTCCAAGAGCCACAAGTACCATTTCCGAAGGTCACATGGACAGGTACCTAACTGGCAACTCTATTATGTTAAATAATTAAAGAATATGAACGAAACATGAAAATGATGGCTTTAGTGTTTTGGAAACATTCCTTGGGGCAGCTTAGAGGATGAACAGAAGGGAGCTGTGATAGAATATTTCTCTTTAAGTATTAAAATTTAGATCTTGTCTGCTCAATGTTTATCTGTTTAGGCAGAAAATGTCCTGAGTATGGAAAAGATTATATCTTCGCAAGAGCACATTTAAGTAGCAGAAAGGATGTTCTCAGATGGACTTAGGACTCACAGTTACTAATTGCTAGAGGGTATATTTTCAATGTCTTTAAATTAGATTTCTGTTTTTTCTTCAAAGCAACACTTGCATTTTCAAACTCCAAGAGTAGAGAGCAACATCATTCAGCACTTCCCTGTGGCCTTTCCCTACCACTGGAATCCCTTCCAGCCAGGCCTCTCAGCGTCAGTGCCTGGTGCCAAGGAGGCCATTGTCAGAGGAGGTCCATGCCAGTGTCTGATGGTGAGCACAGAGACATCCCAGAGAATCGGAACCACCTAAGGAAGCAGCCCTGAAGTCAAATTTAAAGGCACAGAAATAAGAACAAAAATAAACAAACAAGATAGAAATAGACTCATAGATACAAAAATCAGACCAAAAGCTGTTTTGTGGGGGGGGGGGGGGGGGGGTGGCTGGGTGAAAAAGATGAAGGGATTAAGCAAAAAGAAAAAAAATGAAAAACCTCAGAAAGAGATGAGGAGAGGGTAAGGGGGGATAAATGATGATGGAAGGAGAGTTGACTTGGGGTGGCTCATATTCTTTCCACTTAAGTATTAGGATTGTATAACTGGGTTACTAATATATGAATGGTATTCTTTGGAGGAATTTATAACATATTAAGTTAATATTTATGAAATTTTGTTCTTTTCAACTCAATGTAACTGTGCCAAAATTGTATTAGGTTAATGTAAAGAAAGATATAGACTATTAAAAAAAAGTCATAATCCTGAATCATAATATAGGCATATAGATCAAATGTACACAATATAACCTAGCCTTTTATAGGCATTAAATGCTAAAATAGATGTTCAAAATGTGTCATTCTGTTTAAAAAATATCTATTATAGTTTCCTTACACTGTAAAACTTGACAGAGGTTTTCAAATCCTAGATTACATTAGATTGCTCAAAGGTTAAAGTCTTAGTTATGCTCAAGTCGGATGGAGGGATAAATAAGCTAGCCTGCGAATCCTGGAGAGAGGAAGGGAGAGAGAGGAGAGAGAGAGAGAGAGAAGTAATGGAGGGAAAGCACCCTGTATCCCTATATCTAGATGATAGATAGATAGTGTTAACGAAAAAACTCAATGAAACCTGTAGATAATTTTGTGAGTTTATTTGAGCCAAACTGTCGACATATGCCGGGAAGCAGAACCTCAATGAATTGAGATAATGCTCCGGAGAATGGGAGTGTACACGGTGCTTTTATAAATTTACCATCAAAAGGAAAACACGTAGGTGGGTTACATGAAATTCATTGGTGATAGATTAAGGAGGCGGGATAGAGCTAAGCAGGGGAAATCCCTAGGACTGGTAAAAGTAAAATGAAGTACACATACCCAGGTGGGTGTAGGATCAATTAACATGATAATGAAGGCACTTGTGGTATCTGTCCTGGCGCCCAACACATCTGGCTGTGCCCCAGGGGCTTCAGAAATAGGGAAGTTACAAGTCACCCAGACATTTCACAAATACATTATCTTAGAGGCAAAAAGACAAATGCTCAGTAAAGATCAAAGGTGATTTCTGTCAGGGAAAACACTGGCCCAGGATGTGGCCACCCACCATAACCCCTTTGTAGATAAACATCTAATTTTCAGACCATCTTTGTGGTTACTTTAGGTCTCTAAGTTTGCAGGACTGCCCTGCAGGCCTCCGCTGAGCTTTTCAGGCTAGCATGTGGCTCCTTTTGTCCACCATAGATAGATAAATAGATAGATAGATAGATAGATAGATAGATAGATAGATAGATAAATGATAGATTACTCTTTTCCCAGTCTTTGTTCAATGAAAGGGTTCAATGGCTAAACATGCTTAAAACCCTTGGTTTAGTTTTAAGCTGCAATGATATTTAGAGGTCAACCAGTGCATCTT
Source organism: Murina feae (assembly GCA_004026665.1). Classification (NCBI taxonomy): domain Eukaryota; kingdom Metazoa; phylum Chordata; class Mammalia; order Chiroptera; family Vespertilionidae; genus Murina; species Murina feae. The sequence goes on along the minus strand of PVJC01023973.1, from coordinate 19,643 downwards.
TGAAAGATGTAGCCGGCTTTTTCTGGCAACACTTTGCTTTCTGATTGATGTATTTTAATGCAAGAAGTTCACTTACCACAAATAAAACTGCCTACCATGCAGTCCACAGTGATGGCGATGTGTTAAAATTATACCTTTTTGCACACTTTCTTCAAGAAAAGTGAGCACTGCGGTGTCAGAGTCTGAATGCTTGCTGGACGCTAATGCACAGTGACCTTGTCAAGATGTTGCTGGGAAGAGGCAGGTGAGTATATTGTGAGGGGTGGCAGAGCTCGAGCTTGTCAAAAACATGATGCACCGCTGTGCCTACCTTCATTTCTCAGCAGGAGATGCTCTGAAGTTTTAGTACCAGAAAACGCACAAAAATGTGTGTTTGTGTGGGGGGGAAGGGATGGTAAAGAGTGATGGACAAAGAAAAATCTCTAGGAGCTATCTCACTGCTTAGTGACCCCCTCCTGAGCGGCTTGTAAACATTTAAATGCAGATATTAGCCAGAATTAACACTGGATCACAGCAAGAGGTCTGAGGTTCCCCATCAATCACCAGAAATTTCTTTCTGCTTTTATTTTTTTGTTGTTGCTCTTAGCATCAAGTTACTCAAAATCATCCTTATTACAAGATAAACTGCAGGACCAACATTGTTTTCCTGCTGGGGGGTCGCTGTCCCCAGACAGCCCTCAGCTGTCACCTTGGAATAGATTGGGCCAAAGAGATTTCTAGGGTCCATTGTCCCACCCCACTCGCAGAATTACCCATTGCCACAGGTACATAAAGGCCTGGCATTCTCCCTGACTCAGGACAACTCCCAAAGCCTCTGTGGGCTTGCTTAGCCAGAGGTCAGACCAAATTACTCCCAGCTGCTCTCTGTCCAGGCCCGCACCCCTCCTTCACATTCCCAGATGCGTTCCCTGGACACTTAACAGGGTTCAAATACTCAATTGGATGATATATATATTTTTTTTAACATAATTTAAGAGCTTATTGATCAATTAAAGATAATATGGTATAATTTCAAACGTTTGTTGTTCCACTTCATAAAATGAGCTAGAGAAGCTTCACTGATGCAGGTCTTATTGTATTGGGTGCTTTAAAACAACACATTCAAAATTTTCCAAAACAAAACCATCAACCAATTTGGGTTTATGAATGGGCAGTGCTTCTCTTACTAATAATTACCTTTAACCCTTTTTTAAATATATATATATATATATATATATATATATATATATATATATATATATTATTGTTATTCAAAGTTACATATCCAAAGGAATTCCAGGACATCTAGAAAAAAAAAATAGTGGAAAGCAAGTGGTTTAGAGCCAAAATATTGACTTAGGGAAAGATATATATATTTTTTACGCTGCCTTTTATGTCCCCAAAGTAGTGCCCCAGAAAATTTCTTTTAGAGTCTCTAAAGCTTTCTTTAATTTCACACTTCTCCCTATTCACCTTTAATCTATAAAGACACCTATTTTGTCCACACAGAGGTGCAGGCAACTGACAAAATGCAAAAGTATAAGTGTACACTCACAGGGTGGTGACCTCCTATGTGTAAGCCCTGATTTGAATTGGAACCCGTAAGCATGAATCAGCTACTGAAAGTAGTGGTCACTGAACGTTGCCATTTGGAAGGTCAACCAAAATCTATAAAATCTCACAACTGTAGGAAAATCAATATCTCATTAAACTCCCGTCGTCAACTATTATTTCATTCATGTCTAACGTCAGTCTCTCACATTTGCTAAGTCTGCAGGTTGAACTCAATATGCTCTCATTAACACTCGTGGCCCTTGCACCAAGGAACTAGCAGGCATAAATTCCTTATCTTTGACGTATTTCATGGTCATGAAGCCACGGGAGGTTTCGACTGGAGGGAGAAAGTATTTGGAATAATTGGTGAAAGAGAATAATTATAATTTGGTATAAAGACTTACCTCCTAAATTGTCTTACAATGGAATTTCAATAGGAAATTATCTCAATTCATTTACATATACCACACAATGCAATTAATTACAACAATGTAGCTCATTGTGCACTGATTACCTTCAGGACATGTTGAAACAAAGACTAAACTCAATCCTTCAAAAGGTTATCTTATATTTGAGTTTCCATATACTGTGTTGAAATTTGTTTAAAGTAACATTCAAGATTGTGTTATTAAACAAATCCTCTTTTTTTTTAAGGGAAATGTGGCTGAATCTAACGACAGAGTTGTGAAAGCAGTATAGTCTCTGAAGGTCCATCTGCATTTTGCCACTCATCAGGATCTAGACTTACCTCTCAGCTCAGGAAGAAGGGGAGAAAAGAGTTGGAATGACTGCCTTCTTCCATGATTTCCATCTCTTTCCCGAATATGTAATCAGAGAATTTTGAGAAATCAGCCTTTACTGTCTGGGAATACATATCCCATATGTAAGGATGAGCAGGAGGTTTATTTTTATCCTTTGTTCAACATAAAATAAAAACATATAATGTTGAAGCAGTAGTAAGTTTCACTTAACTAGAACCAGCAACAACATAAAAGAATCACAGATCTATGACTGGGCCCTGGGTTCAGATAGTCAGACAGGAAAGACGGCATGGAAGCCTCCCTGTGCCCCACAGGCAAGATGCTGAAAACAGTGTGGTTGGGATGGGGTCATCCGGGCTGAAGGAGAGGAGATGGAGAGGATAGTCTGGAGGTGGGAAGGAGAGGAAGGGAGATGGGGAGCACCGAGGAGTGGACAGAGAAAGAAAAGCAGAGAACAAGGGAAAGGGGGTGCGATGGAAGACAGGAGAGTAGAAGTAAGAGACAAGAGAGAGAGGAGGATGGTCTTAGCAATATCAACTACAGGAAATGCAATCACAGGTTAAAAGAGGGGAAAAATGAAATGGAGGTAACATAAAGCTTTGCCACCAGGATCCCAGTGGGGTCCTGTTAGAGCAGGTCCCTGGCTCCACCCTGGTCCCTGCTGGCCCAGCAGACCCAGGCAGCACCCCTGGCTTCAGGCTTCCAGAGGATGCTGGGAACCCAGGATCCCCGCCCACATGGGCACCTGCCTGTTCCAGAAGCCCCTGGTGGCTCAGTAGCTTCCACGGCTCCAGGCTCCTAGAGGTCCCCCCTAACCAGGGATCCAATCCATCTTGGTACCTGCCAGCTCACACCACTCCTTGGGGCCGTCATGGCCCAGATTCCCAATGGACTCCCACAAACCAGGCTATAGGAACATCCCAGCACCTCCAATCTGAGCAAAGCAGGACCATCCAAGCACCTCCAATCTGTGTGCGTGCACACACACACACACACACCCCACAGAATGGGAGTGCAAAGAAGGAAACAGTGTCATCTGCACAGGCATGAGCCTAGATGGCATAATGCTCGGTGAAATAAGTCATACAGAGACATGCATACTGCATGTTCTCACATATATGTGGAATGTAAAAAGAAACAGAGAGTAGACGGGTAGCTACCAGGGCTGGGTTGGGGGATGAGGAGACAGTGGTCAAAGTGCCAGACTTCCAGTTGTAAGATGAGTAAGTTCCAGAATCTCCTGTACAGCATGATGACTACATTAACAACGACATATTCTATACTTGTATGTTGTTAAGAGAATAAACCTTAAATATCATTGTCACACACACAAAAATCAAAATTATGTGAGGGCATGGAGGAAGGTGTTAAGCAACCATATCGTGGTCTCTTTTTTTCTCCACATATACCTGTATCAAATTATCATATTGTACACCTTAAACTTGATATTATTATATATCAAGATCTCTATAAAGCTGGAAAATTTTAAGAGCCATTACTATATTAGAAAAGAAACACAAAATATATGTATATAAAAAGGCACAAATTAAAGAGAAAGAAAAAAAATGGGAAAACATATAAGCGAAGCCTAGAGCCCAAGGTCAGTAGTTGCGGAGGAGCCTGTGCTGACATTGCTTGGGAGATGTTATAAGGATAGAAACCGGTTAACAATTTTGCCTCATTCTCATAAGAAAATAATCGTTAGTATGATTTTAACATTGTTGCAGCTGAGCTGAAATTTTCATGCAAAAAAGAACAGGCTCCCAATGCCCAGAACTGATGTAGGAAAGTTCACCACAGTTTCCGGTGCCTTCTGCCCTGAGACGACGGGGCAGCTCTAGACACTGCGGGCAGCAGTACCACTGGCTTCATCAGCATTGGCTCCCTCTGGTAGCTCGCCATCTCCATGCATGTACCATGAGGGGCTGCTGAAAATACACCAGGGGGGTTCGCTGGGTTCTCAACAATCCAGCTTTCACTTATGACCCTGATACCATTGTCATGTTAACCACACGATGTCGTTCTTTATCCTTATTTATTTATTTTATTTTTGTTAACCCTCACTCATGGATATTTTTCCAATGACTTTTTTTGGGGGGGGTGGAGGGAGAGTGGAAGAGCGAGGGAAAGACAGAGATAAACATCAATGTGAGAAAAACATTGATTAGTTGCCTCCTGCATGAGCCCTGACCAGGGCCCAGGCCAGGGAGGAGCATGCAACCAAGGTATGTGCCTTTGACGGGAATGGAACCTGGGACCCTTTTGTCTGCAGGCCAATGCTCTATCCACTGAGCAAAACCAGCCAGGATACATGGTGCCATTCTTTAAATGAAAGAGGAAGCAAGTAGGATTGCAAACGAAATAGACTGGGCTTCCAAAGCAGTGTCCTCACCCTCGAGTGAATGACTTTTTATGCCAGAGGGTACCATTTGGTTTTTTGGAAGCAGCCATTTATTTCTCAGATGGTGCCCGGAGCATGCTCATTTGCATGTAACTGGTAAGCACTGTGCCCTCTGAAAAACCTACTTGCCTTCCTCAGCATTTGCCAGAGTGGCACGTCTTCCTGACAGTGAAATCTTACTGTAACGAATGTCCTCCTCAGGGTCAGGCCACACAGATCAGCCTGCCATGTCCCTTCCAAGGTTTTTTAATTCATTTCTATTCATTTGGCTCCTGACAGACACCCACTACTTAGTCTTAATTACAGAGAATGGGTCTGCTAATTCACATGGACAGGTTTCAATGGGAGTTTTAAAATGGTTTCTTTCTATGATATCCCGGAGCCCAGCTGTCACAGAGTTTACCAAACAAACCCCAGAACACGTGCTGCTTCTGCATCGAGGTTTGAACACCAGCCATAGCTTTCTGGCTTCGGAGCCTCAGGAAGGCCATCTGCTCAGTTGGAGCCCCAGCGGCTCCAGTTTATGCCACTCGGAGGCGACTGAAGCAAGATCTCCCTGGACAGCTAACATGTAGGAAGTCATCATTTTGATGTTTTAAAGGTAGATCATAATTTAAAGACAAAATCAAAACCCTTTGAAATTTTTTAATATAATTGTGAAATGCATAATTAAGCTCTTTTTTCTCTCCCACCAATTTCCATTGAGGCAAATGCCTTTGGTAATAGTTGTTCTAAGTCATGTTTATGGAATGCCTGCTATGAGATACCTTGGCTATCTATGTTACATATACGGACAGAAAAGCATCCCTGTGATGCCTTAATCAAAGATTTTGTTACCAATATAACCAAAAGCAAAAACTGTTGCAAAAGAAAGTAAATTATTATAATGTCAATTCCTTAAACACTCTCTAATTCCATCTCAAAAAATGTGAGTTTCCAAATTGATTTGTTACACCTTCTGTGACCTTGGGGTAATTAGTTGACCCTCTTGTTCTTAATCACCTTGTCTGTAAAATTTAATTTTAAATATGTGCATTAGATTATTTGTATTTCCATTGCATATACATTAAACTATACAAATATAGACACAGACATGTCTATGTGAAGTTGAGTGTACAATCTGCTAAGCATGGTCTTTGGCAACTATTTAAGAAAACTTACTTAGCTTCAGGAGGCAATTTATAAGGAGGCCCATCTATTAAATTATTTCTACTTCTTTCTAAAATAGTTTGGCTACACGGAGGTGAATTTCTCACCTATGAGTTGTTAGAAGGAGCACCTCCTTTCTCCACCTGTTCTTGTCCTGGACATGGGGTGACTACCTGGTGGGGCAGTGGTCTCATCATGTGTATACAACTCACACCCAGCCAGAGCCCCCACAAAACATTCTTAGGACATGCTTCCAGAATCCATGCTAAAATAAAGAAACAGACAAAATCCTCTGTTGTCATCCTCTCTCTAAATATACAGAGACACTGTTGAATGGGGGACAAAGAATACATTGATTTGGGGTAAGTAGAATTTTGGTTTGAATTCTAAATACATAAGACTTAGACAGAGCAGGACACCCCTGATGCGAACCTGCTTTAGAATGATCTGTGGACCTTCAGAAAATGCCACTCTGGTTGTGGACGCACAACGACCAGCCTGAGGTTGTGCTGACAACCTTCAAGGTGACCCAGTACCTGTTCAGGGAACCACACTTCCTGACAGAAGTCACCAGAGCACACATGTCCCTAAGTCTGATTTCCTTAGTTAAAACATCCTGCATCTAAAAGCAACCTGTGCCATTGGGCTCTTTGAAGAATACTTACTTTAAGATTGTCTCAGTATTCAAGTTTCACATTATTTATTAACACACTTGGAAACATAACCAAGCACCGTGTAGATGTGGATAAAAGAAGACACAAGCAGATTTGAAGTTTATAGTAAGTGCCAACAAGTTACATGTACTGTTTGTGTGTCTGCTGTGTTCATGGGGCTCCCAGGAGGAAGCAGGGAGTGAGCCAGCGTTTTCACAGCCGAGTGATGCACCAGGCTGTGATCTGGGGTGTGCTTATGGGATTCTGTGTTGGTGAGGATGACTGCTTTCCTGTTTATTCCAAACCAAGAAATAGGATAGAAAATGTAAATGAGCTTGTTTTTGTTGAGATTATATTTTAGCTGGAGCAGCACGCTCTTGGAGATGTGAAGGGCCATTTAAAGCAGAATCCATCTGCTTTGGAGTCAGCTATTCGTCATAACCACTACCAAACCCCACTGGTCAGAGCTGCAGGGAACAGTGCGAGTGTAAGCAGATGCCCATCTTGTGAACAGACAGGTGAATACATGGCTAAACATTGGAAATTGGATGAAAGGCAAGTCTGAAATGTGAAGGAAATTGTCATGTAGTGAAGAGAACCCGCTGGGCTTGCTTCTCTGTATCAGAGAACAGAGATGGCCAGAGGAGCTTCCCGCCAAGCTCAGCCTCAGGCATTCCAGGTGCTTTCCTGAGAAACTCGTTCATGAATTCTCTATATTTCTAGAATTCCTTAATGTTCTAATTTTACATCCAAAAGTGAATCCAAATGACAAGCTTGGTCCAAAGGGGTTCTAATTAATGCTTAAATGTCAGCCCTTTGGACATGCCTAGTGATTTCTGTGTTTGTCTACATCCTGCTATCATCAATAAAAGGACTTTTAACGTGATGTGTATTTTTATTTTCTCCAAGAGAAGAGAAGCCAACCAGAATATGCAAGCATTTATACAAACAACGTGAGCAAAACCGGCGAACACCGAACATCACTCGTGGTTGGTGGCCAGTGCCTAGCGTCTCAGGCAGCTGACCGCGAGTCCCATGAGCACGGGAAGGTGTGAGCAGGGCCCCTGCACTGCCACTGCTGGTTGCATTTTATAAATAGCGAGGGCATGGGATGTGGCACCCGTACTGAATGTCTATGGAAACAAAGGCCTGGAACATTCTCTAGAAAGCTATACAAGCATGATGTCCGATTACAGAAGGGGCTGCAAATGGAGCACTGTTTTCTGTAGACTCCACCCATGACCCCTGTTTCCCCGAAGCACAGCCCCCTGTGGTATAGCACGTTAACTGGGCAGCCGTTTTACCCGTTAGCTAAGGACAGTGGCTTAAAACTTCTGTTTTGAAGAAATCATAATTGACTTTTAAGGCTTCATCCTGCATTTATCAAGATTTATTTGGAAAACTCCATTGATAAATGTACAGTATATTAAGTTTGTAGTCCAAGGCATTTAAATAATTATGATCCTTTTCATCTTCAAACCACATACAATGCAATTAAAATAGAAAAAAAAATCAAGAAAAAAGAACATACACAAGCAAAAAATCTTGAGTTCTGTAGACCACATCCCTGGTGGCGCTGAGAGTGAAAGTCTGCTCTGCCCAAAATCAGAGGGAGGGGCTTGGATTGAGGATAAAATGTGAATAGTATATTAACATATTTAATTAATATATTTGTGCTTCAAAAACCAGCTGCATTCTCATGCAATAAGCTCAGAGAAAGCCATTTGTTCTCTCTCTCTCTCTCTCTCTCTCTCTCTCTCTCTCTCTCTCTCTCTGCCTTTTAACACTCAATTACATTATTTATTCAACAAAATTTGACCTGCACTATGCAGGGGCAAATGAGAATGAATTCTCCCTGTTTAGTACACCAGACTGAACCCTGGATTGACTTCATTCTTCCAGGCATGTGTTGAGGCTCCTCCAGGTTACTCTGTGGGTGGATTTAATATCCAGCTGAGCAGCTGGAACTGGCCACAGAGAAGCGCTGCCCAGGGACAGCCTGGCAGAGAGAGCTCTCAGGATGGATCTGGCCTACCTGGACCCACATGGAGCCCAGTCTGTGTGCAGACGCTGGACAGCGAGCCTCCATGCGGGGACCCAGGGGCCTGGGCAGCGGTGGCCTGTGAGACTCAGGTCTGGAGAGGAAGGCGGATGAAGCTGGAAGGGATCCCCTCAGCAGCCATGTTCCCAGTCCTCCGCGTAGAGGGTCAGGAGCCACTTGAAGGCCCCGGGTCCTTCCCAGCGCCCTCAGGCTGGTGTCCTGGCTCACACTGGCCTCCCTCCAGCCCCGCCTGCGTACTGCCAGGTCTGTGAGCATTTCACTTAGATGACCTGGGACAGCTGAGCAGAGCGAGAGCAACTGGATGGGGATGTCCAAGAGGCCGCCCTGTGCCCAGGGCTGCCTGCGCCCACTTGCACATGCACTCCTGGCAGGATGATTCCAAGGCTGTGGGCACCCCCGTACCTGAGCGTTGCTTTCCCGCTGTGGACCAATGCTGCTGGATACATGGTTGAATTTATTTTGTTTTTTGCTGAATGAATCTTTGAACTGATAGTATTAAACAGTTTTATCCATATTGAAAAGCCAGTCATAGACTCAACATCAATGAAATGAATATTTTAAGATGTTATGTTATGTTAATCAAATAACTTATGAACTGAATTATAGACTATTTTTAATTATTGTTAGACACAAGTAAAAATAAGTAGAAAGACAATATATTCCCATGAGAGAACCGATGTATTCTCTAATGTACACAATTTTTAAATTAAGACTAAAATATAAAGGCAAATACATCCAGACATAACCTGTCATTTTCTAAGGTGCTATATACAGCAAAGCACCTATTAGAGATCACAATGTAGATGTTCTATTGAGAATTAAAATCTGATCAGCTCTGGAATTAAATCAAGAGCTCATATAAGACATTCTGGCTCCATCATCACACTGTTACCCCCCCCCCCCCAAAAGGGTATAGCCATTTGGAAACTGAGGCTCAGACAGCCAAACTCTCAAACTTTGCATCACACACTAGATCTCCCAGTTACTGTCATAAAAGTGGTGAACATAACAGAAGTGTTACCTAGATTACAGTAGAAGTTAGGACATCTCTCATTATGCTAAATAAACATTTTTCAAGGCTTAAAGAAAACACGAGTTTATGTTCAAACAGGAGCAAGAAATAAACACTCTCTAACTTTAGATTTTTAAATGTAATCTTATCTAAAATTTTATTTAATACTAGGGCCCCGGTGCACAAATTTTGTGCACCAGAGGGGATTCCTCAGCCAACCCTGCCCCCTCTCACATACTGAGAGTCCTCAGAGGGTGTCCTACTGATGGCTTAGGCCCACTCCTTGCTCCCCTTGGGGAGCTGGCCTAAGCCGCAGTCTGGCCTCCCTTTGTGGGAGGTGACCAGGCTAATCAGGGGAAGCCATTGCCCCTTTACCCCTCTGCTGCAACCACTGCAAGTCAACACAGCCACCAAGGTGTTTTCACTAAAATGGACTCCAGCCCCTTCACCATGAAAAAATGAGAACTTTCTTTAGGCATTTTCAAGATGTGTCTTTCATAGGATATGACATTTCTTTCTTTCTTTTTTATCATATGTTTACACTGATTTTTAGAGAATGTGGAAGAGAAAGGAAAAACAGAGAGAAACCTCAAAGTTAGAGGAACACTTTGGTTACCTCCTGCATATGCCCTGACCTGGGCCCTGGCCAGGGAGGGGCTTGCAACGTGGGTACATGCCCTTGGTCAGAATTGAACCCAGACCCTGCAGTCAGCAAGCTGAGGCATTATGTACTGAGCCAAACCGGGTAGGGCAGGATATGACATTTCTTAGCCCTCCAGCAATGGACCTTCATTTTTTCTCTCCAGGAGTGTGGTAGAAAAACTCTAGATCGCCTTTTTAGATTCTTATTATCCAAGTTACTAAGAATATTACCAGTGGCATAGAGGGAGCTTAGCCAATAAGTGGTAAGAAAAGGTGTTTTCTCTGTAGTTCACTCCAATCACCGGCTCCACCGCTGCCCTTCCAATCCCAGCTCCACCCCCTGCCCAGGCCTGTAACCTCTGGGAAAGTCTGCAGGCCTGGGCAGGGGACCCCAAGACCCCTGAGATTTCCAGCTCTGCCCCTGCCTAGGGCTACAGTCTCTGTCTGAGGCTATAGGCCTGGGCAGAAGACCCCTAAGCCCCTCTGATTGCCTGCTTCACAGAGCCCAGGCCTCTGTGATCACCGGCTCTTATCCTGCCCCATGCCATTGCCAGCTCTGCCCTTGCCCCAGTGGCAGCCTCTGGCCAAGGCTGCAGACTTGAGCAGGGTCCCCCAGACCACTGCTTTGCCCAGCTCCACCAGTGCCCAGACCCCTGTGATCACAGGCTCCGTGCTTGCCCCTCTGATTGCTGGCTCTGTAGAGCCGAGGCTCCTGCAATCTCTGGCCTTGCCCCCGCCCAGGCCTGAGGCCCCTGACTCAGGCCTTATGCCTGGGTAGGGCATCCTCATACCCTTCTGATCACCTGTTCCACCCTTACCCATGCCTGAAGCCTCTGGCAAAGGCCTCTGGCCTGGGCAGAGGACCCCCAACCCCCTCTGATCACTTGTTCTGCCCCTCAGGACCCCCGCCTGGCTAATAGGCCTGGTAGGGCTGAGCTGGACTGGGTGCCACCATCTTGTAGCTGTAGGAGTGGCCATCTTTGTGGTGGAGTGACACCTAATTTGCATATTACTCTTTTATTATATAGGATACATGTAGTATATATCAAAGTGTAAGTAAAATCAAACTTGGAACTCTTCAATTTCCTTATTTTTGTCAATATTTTCGTGGAGCTACTGGTTATTTGTATTTACACTTGAGATATATAATTTTTTTTAAAAGTGAGCCTACATATGTCTTTCTCAATTTTTATGTTTACTATCCAACAGCTTTCCCTCCCCACCAATCAACACATGTGCACACATGTGCACATGCACACACACATCAACTTAATTTAAACAAACCTGTGTTCCTGTACATTTGTTGAAATCTCATCTGTGGTGACCTGCACACAGACACAAGCATCAAACTACTTCATTATGTGTATTGTGGATTTTTGCCCAAGCATTGAAATACTGAATACATATTAGTTCACTGCCAATTGCTTTTGTTGCATTTCTCCCTTATGTTACAGTTATACTGGTTTGTAAAGTATACTTGTAGCTAGATTATATTATTGTGAATTTAATTTCAAGATAGTGAAGATGGAATTTAAAAGCTAGATGTCATAGAAAGTGGTGTTAGCATTACATGGGGAGAAAACGTGCTCTTCAATAAATCAGCTCCTGGAACTAGACACAGGAGACAGTCTGAGATGGGAGAAGAATTAATAAATAAAGCCCTATTTCAGGCTCTGCTGGGACCAATGGTACTGAAATAAAATATTGTCAAATATTGTTGTTACTGTTTCTCAGAATCTGTCGATGATGACTTAGAGTGTCATACTCAATTGAAAATTCTGAGTGGCAGAAGAAAAGCTTTACACTATCACTCCAAATAAATAAACACTATTTTTTAGGAGATACCCAATAGTTTCTAAGAGTTTCATTCCTAAGCTGATCAGATTGTGATATATAGTGCCTCAGAAACTGACAGGTTATGTCTGGATGTGTCCGCCTTTATATTTTAGTCTTAATTTAACCAATGTGTACTTAGAGCATACATTGGTTCTCTCATGGGAATACTTTGCCTTTCTATTTATTTTTACTTGTGTCTAACAGTAAATGAAAATAGTCTAAAATTCAGTTCATAAGTTATCTGATTAACGTAACCTAACATATTTTTAAACTAGAGGCTCAATGCACTAAATTCATGCACTGAGGGGTATCCCTCAGCCCAACTTGCACCTTCTCCAATCTGGGACCCATCAGGGAATGTCTGACAGCCCGGTCACTCCCAACTGCCCTCTCCTGTAAGCCTGGTCCTCCCCAACTGCACTACCCTGAAGGTTTGGTTCCTCCCAACTGCCCTTCCCTGCAGGCCTGTTCCCCTCCAACTGCCCTTTCCTGCCAGCCTGGTCACCCCAACTACCCTCCCCTGCCAGCTTGGTCATCCCTAACTTCCTTCCCTGCCAGTATGGTCGCCCCTAACTTGCCCTCCCCTGCTGGCCCAATTGCCCCCAACTGCCCTCCCCTGAAGGCCTGGCACCCCCACCCCAGAACTGCCCTCCCATGCAGGCCTTGTTGCCCCCAAATGCCTCCCCTGCATATCTGGTCCTCCCCAACTGCCCTCCCCTGAAGGTCTGGTTGTTCCCCAACTGCCCTCTCCCCTACTGGCCTGATCTCCCACAACTGCCCTCCGCTGATGTCCATCTCTGGCAGCCATCTTGTAACCATATGGGGCTGGCCATATTTGACCACATGGTGGAGGCTATCTTGTGCAAGGGAGTTATGAGTAATTTGCATATTACCTCTTTATTATATAAGATATTCATTTAAATGGTTTTGAGTCTATATCTGGCTTTTCAATGTGGATAAAAATGTTTAATGCTATCAATTCAAAGATTCATTCAGCAAAGAATAAAAGAAATTAAACTTTGTATTCAGCTGCATTGATCCATAGAGTAAAATAAATGCTCAGTTAAATGAGTGTCTGCAGCACTGGAATCAGTCTTGCTGAGAGTATATCTGTAAGTGGGGCTGCAGCACAGCTCTCGGCACAGGCATTTGCTGAATATCAGATGTGAAGACTGCTGTACAAGGTCACAGCCTCCTGTTCACCCTCTGGGAGAGTTTAAACTCCTCCCCCCATGCTACCCTCTTCCCACCCAAATAATAGACACATGACAGAGTGAAAATTCCATTTAAAGATAAAGTTATCAGCCTGGCTGGCTTTCCTCAGTAGTTGAGCATCCACCTATGAGCCATTAGGTCATGTTTCAATTACTGGTCAGGGCACATGCACAGATCGCTGGCTTGATCCCCTTTGTGGGGTTTGTAGGAGGCAACCAATCAATGATTCTTTCTCACCATTGATATTCCTATCTCTCTCTCCCTCTCCTTCCTCTCTGAAATCAATCTACATGTATAAAAGTCTAAGCAACTGAACGTCTGGTTGACCAGTCACTATGATGTTCATTGGCCACGGGGGGGCAGATGTTCAATGCAGGAACTGCCCCCTGTTGGTCAGTGCACTCCCACAGGGAACCCCTCCTCACCACCAAACCCCACTCCCTCGCCCCCCCCCCACCCGCCAGCTCACCTCAATCAGCCCCTTATCAAGCCTTTATCAGAGTGGGAGACAGCCCTGATTCCCCAATCACTGGCCAGGCTGAGGGACCCACCCTTGCATGAATTCCTGCACCAGGCCTCTAGTTAAAATATATTTTAAAAAATAAGTTGTCAGACATATGAAAAAACAGACAGTGCTCAGATAAGTACTAGGCATGATAATAGAGTCAAAAATAAAAACAGTACAGACCTGACGCATCTGGTCCCTCTTCCTTTAGATTCTTACCCATACTGCACAGGCAGTGTAGAAGGTACTCAAAGTAAAAGAAAAGCACAGGTATAATTTCTCAGGCTGCTCATGCGTATGATTTAATACAATTTAGCAACCATTACAATGCACATCCCATGTATTTTAAATTGCTTGAATGACTTTCTTCTGCTTTGATGTCTTTAAGTGTAATCTCATTTAAACAATACTCTGTAATTTTTAGTGTTTTATCAATATAACTTGATTTAAATCTTACTGCTATAATAGCTAGCAAACCTAATATTTTATTTGCTCTCTTGCAAAGTATACATTTGTTACTTGTTCTATTTGAAATCCCAGTTCATTACCAAAGTCCTCCTTTTTAAAATTATTTAGTCACATTTTTATTAAATTATTCTAGAAACTTGAAAGCTTATGATATGAAAATAGTATTTTATGCTATTGATTTTCTCTGGATCTTAAATCAGCAAACATGATAATCTCTGCTTCAGCTGACATATAATGTGTTTTCTAATTTATACATCAAGCCCATAGATTTTGATCTTTCAAGCAAGTTAACTTTATTTTTATAGACCATAGTTTTATTATACCACAGTACTCTGCAGCCCATATATGCCCATCTAAATCTGTATTTTGTGGGAAAAAGTAATTTTAAAAATTAAAATGAATTTCAATTAATTAATTTAATTTAATGCAATTTAATGCTACATATGTTTTTAAATATTAATTATTGGGTCAGAAAAATTTTATTTGAGAATTATAATTTGTTAATCTTTATACAAAAACCCCTTCTTCTGATCAAGAGTCATGATGAAAAAATAAAGGAAAGGATATTTACACTTGACAAGAGAGAGTGTGAGGAAGAGAGAGAGAGAAAGAGAGAGAGAGGCAGAGAAAGAGAGAGAGAGAGAGAGAGAGAGAGAGAGAGAGAGAGAGATTTGTAGGAGATACACCAAAAATTAAGAAAATCTAGTCTATTTTTCCATAATCTTAGGATATTACTATCTTTATATTGCCTATTTGAAATTTATATCTTTATCAAAAGCACAATTTATTCTGGTGTTGCAAAAATTAAATTCCATGTCCAGAAATGTATTTCTGTTCTCTCCCTCTATTTGGTATAGTATCATGATTTTCTTCAGTGATCTCTGACTAAGAGGAATGAGTAAATGTGATTCAATAGAAACAAACTATTCTATTTTGTATAGAGGAGAATTATCTGCAAAAAAGAACTACCTACCTTAGATGTCATCAATCTAAAATCTTCTCTATTTTAGAATGGAACCTATAGATATTATCATGAGATGAATTTTAAGAGCAATAATACACCATAGAACACTTTCCAGAAGTTTCACTGTTAACATTTTTGGTCATGATGTTAAAAAATGTAAGCTGTATTGTTAAATATCTTATCATTTACATACTAAGAAAATACTAAATTAATTTTCAGTAAATAAATAGATTTTTAATGAAATTTTGTAAAATATTTTAAAGTAATAAATTGACTTTGGTAAAGCAAATATAATGAGGAAGGTACTATTTTCAATAAGTTTCTTTGGAAATAAAGTGATTCACGATCTAAACAATGTTACCAATATTAATGTTGTCCACATTTATGAAGTTGACCTATTAGGGAGTAGTCATATATATTAATTTAATTTCCAGGTTTTTTCCATAACATTCTATAAATTGTCATTCTTTTCCAACAAAGGATTCAAATATTGCATTCATGCAAAGCATTCTTTTTTTTTTTCAAGAAATAAGGTGAAAATATCTCAGATTTATAAAAATTCACTGTTATAGGTGATAGATTTAAATTAGATGTGGTTAGGAATAGGAAAAATATTCTCAAATAAGCAATTATTGAATTTATAATTCATAAATTCATTGGGTGAACTTAAAATATGATCATAGAGGTCCCAAAATTACTATTTAAAAAGTTAACTTCCCATCTTTTCCCTGAATCTAATGTAACTGTTTTTTTCTTGATTTCACTGGACAGCTCACCACCTGTGGCATCCCGCAGGCTGACTACGCTCTCTGTCTCACAATAAAAGGGTGGGAGCCCCTGCACGCAGCCTACGGGACCCTTAGGCTCTGCCCTTGAACATGTCCTGTAATTATCTCACCACAAAAGTAGCTTCCTGTCCCACCAGTCACACATTTCTTTAGAAATTCCACTGTAGACTGTTTACTCAGTCTTTAAGAGCATCATTTTTCTCTAATATTCTCAAACTCCTGGTCATTTTCTCTTTTTTATTTTTTAAATATTTGTATCATCTATGTCGTTTAACACTTTCACAAGGTATGTTATAGTATTTTCATATCCTTGTATTATATTTTGCTTACACTTTGTGAACTTTACCAGCTTACATTTTACCTACTTTGCCTCAAACTATCTTGTCTTTGCTCTAATATCTCTGTTTTGTGCTATTACTTTCTATAAGCAATAGCTTTACTACACATGTGTTTAGCTTTTGGGGAATATTAGGTAGCTCAGTTGGTTAGAATGTCCCAATGCTCAAGGTTACAGGTTCGATCCCTGGTCAGGGCACACAGGAGAATCGACCAATGAATAATGCATATATAAGTGGAACAACAAAGCAACATTTCCCTCTCTCCCTTTCTTCCTCCTTTCTTTACTTTCTCTCTCTAAAATCAATAAATTTTCCAAATCTTTAAGAAGCAAGAGAAGGATACTGTTTCATGATATATTAACATTATGCAAATCAAATGTAGTGTCCCTATGTGCACTTTTACTGAAACAGCCATGCCCACTGATGCACCTGTGGTTTATGGATGCTCTCCCACTACGAGCAGATTTGAGTAGAAATCCTAGGACCTCCGACTTTAAAATACTATCTGGCCCATCAGACAAAAGTTTCTCAAACCCGGCTCTATGGCAACTTTCTTCAATGCATTCTCACATTGGTATCTATTACTTTGCCTTTATAATCTACTCTATAAAAGTGAAATAGTAAAATTGACTGTTTCTTTGGGACGCCCAACAGCCAATCAGAACAATGGTATGCAAATTAGCCCAGCCAAGATGGCGGAAGCCCACCCAAACACTGGGTCCAATGGAGCGATGGCGATGGCGCGGCGAACGCACAGGGGGAGGCCTGGCCTCCGCCTGTGCATTTGCCAGTGGTGGGTTCCGGGTAGTGGCGGCTGGCTGCAGGCCGGGCGGAAGCCAGGCCCCCGGCCCTGCAGCCGGGCTTGGGAATGGAGCTATCGCGGGCCCACGCGACCTTGCCCGCTTGGATCCAACCTTGTGGCCTGCTCTGGGTGTGTGGGAGCTTCTGTGGCCCATGGCGGAGACTATTATGCAGGTTGGCCACAGATGTTCCCTTTGTTGTATGTGTTTTTCCCTTGACCCCTTCCACCTCATAACCAATCCCCCCAGGCCTTTCCCCCTCTATGTCTATGTCCATAGGTTATCTCTTAACATTTCTGTTTCCTTTCCAATCTCTAAATTTTATTTTCTAAGTTGTGTACTATGATAGTCTTATCTAATTTTCTCTTAGCACAATCTTTTTTTCCCTTTGTAGTACCATTATTCTAAAACACCCACCTAGCAAAACCATACCATTGATTACTGGGTAATGCTATCATTTAATTTCTTTCTTTTTATGCTCAGGTTACTGAAAGCTCCTGAGAATGGTCAGAATGCAGTTCAGACAATCCAACTTTCAGCGGTGGGGGCCCACCAAGTATTTGCGATGGTGGGCCACCCAGCTGGAAACGTCCACGCCTGCACTCACCAGCCATCCCACCCCCCAGTGCACGAACCCTGAGGGGGTTGTGGCCAGCCTGAAAACAGCCCTCAACCCCTCACCCAGGCTGGCCATGCATGCCAGCAGGTGGACATCCCCCTCGAGGGGTCCCAGACTGTGAGAGGGCACAGGCCAGGATGAGGGACCCCCTCCTCCCCTCGTCGAGTGCACAAATTTTTGTGCACCGGGCCCCTAGTGTTTCTATAATTGAGTCTGATCATCCAATGGGGATAGACAATTGTGTGAATGTTCACACTGAATTTTTTCTTCTTAATGCCACATACAGGAACTCTACTTCTCTCTTCAAACTTTGCCTGCTACTGCTGCCCTCTCTGCACTGCAGCCCCGAGTTCATCCGAAGCCCACGCCTGTCCCTGTTCACTGCCACGTGGGGCTGTTCCTTCTCCGGACTCCCTAGTCTGTGAAATGTTTGTTATTTTGGAACTTCCTGAGATAAGCAGCCCCTGACATTTTTCTCTGAATCTTTTCATGTCTATTTTTTATTCTTTTTGTTGCCTTGTGAGTGCCAAGAGGCAAAGGAGACTCGCCTACTTTGCAAAAACAATCTCCAAGTTGAATATCCGATTAAAGAATCTTATTGGATAATCTGGATCAAAATTAAAATGATTTTACAAACGTTTCCATCCTTCTTGCTTTCTCAACGATTTAGGAAAGAATCGTTCATCAATTGTATTTGATGTTTAAGCAAAAGAACAAAACACTGTGTTTCTAACATGTATCATTCCACTATTACATGGCAGATGCCTAATGAGTGCACACTCAGAAAATAAAAGTTCTTTTTTTTTGTTTTTTAGCTTCATGTCATCCAAGCCCCAAATAACACTGTAACATAATTCACACAGTTGTTAGTTTCCAGTTGGTTAGAGTAAAAGTGGATGAATCTGGAGAGTATTATGCTAAGTGAAGTAAGTGGGTCAGAAAAAGACAAGTATCATGTGATCTCAGTCACATGTGGAATCTAATGATGAACAAAATAGATCCAGAGATACACAAGCATGGGTCTCAGAGGGAAGGGGGTGGGGAGTGGTGGCCTCAGAAGAGATGAACTAAAGAACTTGGATACGCATATGCATAACCATGGACACAGACTATAATGTGGTGAAGATCTGAGAATGGGGCAGGAGTAAGGTGGGGAAGATCAGGATGGATATCTGCAATACTTTCAACAATAAGTATAAATTTTAAAAACTTGCGTGGAGTGTGTGTGGGGGAAACGACTCTGACTCGTAAAGGTAAAATGACCTGATTTATCACTGAGCAAGGAAATAGTGAGGCAGTAATTCCCAAGCTGGGGTGGATGGCCAGCTCTACTTGTACAGAATTTCAGTGTTGCTCATACATGATGTTACTTTAATAAATAGTTACATTGGACTTACTCAGGCATTCTCCGCTGGCTTTCGTCTCACCTCTTACTTTTAGTTCTTTATCAATCACCACAGATGACTGTCCCTGATGGTTTATCTGTACGTACAATTAGTCACATCCTTCAATATTCTTCAAGAAAGCCAGATTAAGGTCATTCTCTTCACAAGAGACATATTTATTTAAACTCACTAGTACCATAATTCTCCATTGAAGTTTGAAAATGCTGAGATTGCCTATAAATATGTATCTTTAAAATACATTTTATAAAAGCTAGATGTCTAATATGTGGGAGAATTTAAGTATTAAAATAACATATATTATCTAAACTAATAAAAGCGAAATATTAAAATTAACCGTTTCTCCGAGACAGGGTAAGCCACGCCCACCAGCCAATCAGAGCGGCTGTATGCAAATTAGCCCAGCCAACATGGCGGCCGCCACTCACGGACCTGAGTAAACAGCCCTTTCCATTGCGGCAGGAGGGAAAGTGAAGCTGCGCCCCTCAGCTCAG
>PVJC01023972.1:0-25900 GCA_004026665.1 Murina feae | reverse complement strand
GGTAAGAGGTGGCAGGGGGTCGGTGGCCTGCTTGATGGGCTTCCCAGGCCCTTTGCGGGGCATCGGCGAGCGGGTAAGAGGTGGCAGTGGGTCGGTGGCCTGCTTGGCAGCTGTCCAGGCCCTTGGAGGGGCATCAGGGAGCGGGAAAGAGGCAGCAGGGGGTCAGTGGCCTGCTTGGTGGGCTTCCCAGGCCCTTTGCAGGGCACTGGGGAGCGGGAAAGCAAGGCTGCAGGGGCCGGGGTCCTGCTTGGCAGCTCCCCAGACTCCTTGGCGGCATCGGGAAGTGGGAAAGGAAGGCAGCAGGAGACGAGTGAGTGGGAAAGAGTCGTCGGCCTGCTTGGCGGCTTCCCAGGTCCCTTCCGAGGATCAGGGAGCAGGAAAAGGCTGGCCTGACCACGAGGCAGGGTTTTCCCTCCTTTCTGGTGGCTGGAGGAAGATGAGCAGTAGGCAAGCTTGGGAGGTAGGCAGCACCCAGCCCTGGCCACAGCTCAAAAAAGAGAACAACATTCAGGGGAGGGCAAGAGTCTGAGAGATCAACATAAAGGGAGTGCCTGCTCCAAGCCTCCACGGTGTGCCTGGGGGCAGGCCCCCAGCAGGTAGACACACACAGGAGGACTGCTCCGAGCCTCAGATGCGGCTGGGGGCAGATCCCCAGTGGCCACACACACACACACACACACAGAAGGCGCCTGGCAGACTGGAGCCATCATAGGATATCCACTGAGGGGTCCCAGACTGTGAGAGGTCACAGGCCGGGCTGAGGGACTCCTTCCACCCCTAGTGCACAAATTTTTGTGCACCGGGCCCCTAGTATGCTCTATAATAATGCTGCAATTATATTTATCTATATATTATGTGTATATATGCATGTGTTTATGTTCAGCAGGTTCTCAAATAATGTCACCTATATTTATAATCTCTATATATAATCCAATCTAATAAAAGAGTAATATGCAAATTAACCACCACTCTGAGACACCTTAGCCACACCCACCTGCCAAGCCACACCCCCAGCCAATCAGAGCAGCTGTATGAAAATTAACCCAGTCAACATGGAAGCCGGCATGGAGCTAGAGCAAACAGGAGTCTTCTGTTGCAACTGCCTGCCTAGGCCAGCTATGGCCTCAGCTCAAGGCAGCAATGTTTCAATTATAGAAGCTATGGAGCTGAAGCAAACAGGAGGCTTCCTTGCCGGCCTAGGCCTCGGATCCAGGCAACAAAGTTTCAATTATAGAAGATAAATAAACCCCAGAAACCTGATTCCAGCCAGCCTAGCTGGTACGTTGGGTCAATGGGAGCTGTGGGCAGCCTGAAAACAATCCTCAGCCCCTTACCCAGGCTGGCCAGGTACCCAAGTAGGGACCCAAACCCTGAAGGGACTGTGGGCATCCTGAAAGCGGCCCTCAGCCCCTCACCCAGCCTGGCCACACCCCAATCGGGTGAGAGTCCACACTGGGAGGCTTGGCCAGCCTACAAATAGCCATCAGCCCCTCACCCAGGCTGGCCAGGCACGCCAGCGGGTAGACATCCCCCGAGGGGTCCTAGACTGCAAGAGGGCACAGGCCGGGCTGAGGGAACCCCCTGAGTGCACAAATTTTTGTGCACTGGGCCCCTAGTCTCTATATATAAAAGGCTAATATGCTAGGTGTCCCTCCACCCATTTGACTGGTCACTATGATGTGAACTGACCACCAGGGGGCAGATGCTCAACCCAGGAGCTGCTGAGCTGCAGTGACTTGGCAGCAGCAGTTCTCAGGTGACACACCCCGAAACCAGAGAGGAGGAAGCCCAATTCCTTGAGGGACTGTGCAATTCCAACTTCGGCCATGGGTTATGTTGTTGCTAGGACACTGTTGGCCCTGAATCTGGTTTACTGCACACTTGTGTTTGCATTCCATGCCTATACGACAGCTACTTTGCAGAGTGCCCTCTTGCATTCTGGGACCCCTTGGTTGGGGGATGTTGGAGAGTTGGTTTCAGCCCAATCCCCACAGGCCAGGCTGCAAGACCTCACCTGCCATAGTGAGTGACCCCACTCACTCCACAGATGCCAGGGAGGGACCACGGGAGGTTGGCTCTAGGGTGTGTCCAGCCCATCTTGCCCAGTCCCGCCCTGCCAGCTACCTTCTAATTAATTTCCTTTTAATGTGCACAAATCCATGTACTGGGTCACTAGTTTCATTATAACATTGATGAGATGCTATAGGAACTTAACTCTTACTTAAGTCAATTAGCCTATGGTAGAATTGGTTTGTTTGTTTGTGTATGGGTTTTTGTGGGGGGAGGTTTTTGGCCAGGGGGAAGTTTGGTTAATCTTCACCAGTGGATATATTTTTCATTGATTTTTTTTAGAGAGAGACACATTGATTGGTTGTCTCCCAATTAGGGCTGGGGAATGAAACCTGCAACCCAGATATGCGCCCTTGATTGGGACTCGAACTTGAGACCCTTCAGTGCGCTGGCCAATGCTCTGTTCACTGAGTCACACCAGGCATGGCAAAGTTGGTTTTGTTTTAACGTTGTTTCACTTAAAGTTACAGAACTTATTGACAATGTTAAGTGAGGAATTACTGTATAGACACAGTATAATCCCTCCAGTTTTGTGCATATATTTATTATATACATAAACTAGAGGCCTGATGCATGAAATTCATGCAAAGGGCTCAGCCCTCGCAGCCCCGGCTTTATCTGGAAGTTCGTCTGGATGGTCATTCTGCTGTTTGGTCTAATTAGCATATTAGGTCTTTATTATATAGAATATTAGGGTATAGCTATGAATATATAATATATACATACTCAAGTGTAAGAGCATGTGTGAGAAAGAATACAAATCATTTAGTGGTTGTATCCACTTTATACATGTGCTGGAGAAATTCTATCCTACCATATTCTTCTATTATTGAATTTTTAAGTTATTTCAAGTTTTTTTCCCTTAAAATTTTGAAGGAGATGTTACTAACTGAACTCTCTCCTGATTCTTTGGTGTAATAATAATGTGTAGTGAACAGAAAATCTTTCCAGGCAGCATGCAGTGGCAGAGTGCTTTTTGAGTTGCTACTGTCACTGCAGGCCCTGGGGCAGAGGGAGAACATGGGACAAACTCTAAAGGCTGACAACTTGTAGCAGATGGAGAACTCCCATGGTGCATCAGTCCTGGGTCAGCTCAGAAAATCACTGATACTGCTCAGGAGCTTTAGGAAAGGGGTTGTCTGCAAACTAGGTATTACAAATATCCATCTAGGAAAAGATTAGGGACTCCAAAGGATGCTATAGGACTACCTTACTCTCTCGAGAGTCCGTGACAGAGAAATAGTTTGAATTTTTACTTCAGACAGGCCATGAATGAATCTCTGTAAAAAAATTCCCCCCCTTTTTTATCCTCCCTCAAGGATATGTTTTTTATTGCTTTTTGAGAGACAGAACAAAGAGATAGAAAGAGAAGCATGGATGTGAGAAAGAAACATCAATCAGTTGCCTCCTGTACACACTGTACCTAACTGGGGAATCGAACCTGAAACTTAGGTGTGTGCCCTGATCTGGAATTGAACCCATGTTCCAACCAACTGAGCCACCCAGCAAGGGAAGTTTTCCTGTTTTAAAATTACAGTTTCAGAACAGCACACTTGTTTGGCTTCAGTGTTCTATGGGGAAAAAATACCACGTTTCCACTGATAGGCCCAGTGATCAATCAAGTTGTGACAACACGTAATATGAAATGAAATTAAGTTAGTCTTGTTGTTTTTGAACTTAAAAATTATAATACAAAATGCTTTAAATGTTTTAATTTTTATTAAAATAGGAATATATGGGTTTTACCATTGCTGCTGCCTTCTTTGTGAGATTATTGTATGTATCTTCTATATGCTTTTAGGAAGTTTTAATTAAATATGTATTAAAGTATAAGAATTTATTTTGGAAAACTGTAAAATTCTTGTTATGTTTTTAATTAAATTTTGAATGAAACCTAAATAGGGTATTTAGGCTCTAAGCTAATAAAAGGGATTAGGTGAAGCTTGTTTTCTTTCCACATTAAGGTGAATTAAGGATATGATTTAGGTGTGATTTGAAAACAGTCAAACGTTCCTTTATGCTTTTGTCCAGTTTTCTGAGAGTTATGTCTGTAATAAGATCGGGCTGCTTGTCTTCAACTTTGAAAGGGTGCATTGTGCTACTGTGTAACTCACAGCTCATTAACCCCAGAGCAGGGCGATATGAGATGGCCCTGCTAAATGTCATTCTTGTGCTTCCCAGCGTCCTAGACAACTCTGTTTTAAAAGTAGTTAAGAAAAAAAACTAAAGCTTAAAATCCTTTAAAATCTGTTAACTTATGACATTTTAGTCCATTAAAAAGTGATTAGTTATTGATACTTTTAAAAGATCATCATAAACTTTATTTGAGTATTATATCATATGCACAATGTAGAGTTGTGGCTTGAAGAAATGTACTGTAAACTCATCTCTAAAATACCATTTGTTTTAGTAACTATGTTATTTCTATAATTTAGTAATAATATAAATTAAAAAAAACACTTATTTTTAACATGAAACAAGCGTGTGTTTCACATCTTAAACTAAGAATGGAAATAATTTTGTGATATAAACAAAAAGTTTCTTCTGAAACTTATATGTTTCAAATTAGTGGACTTATTCAATATTAGAAGGAAAAGACAGATTTTTAAAAAAATTTTAACTGTGATCATTTTGTTTCACTTGGTTCTTCTTTCTCTAGGATTTACTAACCAGACATAAAGTGTTGGTAGCAGACTTCTTAGAACAAAATTATGACACTGTAAGTAGAAGTTATTTTTAAGTCTTACCTTATTCTCTCCTCCCCTCCCTCCCTCCCTCCTTTTTTCCTTCCCTCCCTCCCTCTCTCTCTTTTAGATCTCTGAGCACTTATTCCTGTTTATGATCCACTATAGAAATCAACCATGTCAACCATACATCCAATTGGTCTTTTACCCAGAAGCCAGGTCATCAGGAAACCTTGTGGAAAATTGGCGATGGCAGGAGATCAGGGCTTTCTCATTTTTCATATCTCTTCCTAGTGTTATGCTCTGGAGCTCCAAGAAACAACTAGCACCTGCTCATCTTGATCTTGACTTAAGAGCATCCACGTTACCCTTAAGAGCCAGTAGGTAACTTCCATATGGAAGAATACCCCATCTTACTAGGATAAGTCATTTGACCTGGTCAATTATTAATTTTACTTACTAGAAGAAATACCAAAATATTTCTATTTTCTGACTCTCTTCTCTAGTGGTGAATCCAGCTCATCCTTTTGCAGTTTGGATTAATGTGACACTTCTAGCAAGCTTTCCCTAACCACACCCTTACACACACACACATACACACACACATACACACACCCTCCTAGCCTCCCTTCCCTGCCCCATTCTCACTGTTTACCGTGTAGTATTGTGTTGTGCTGCATCTAACTAGCCGGTCCTTGAACTCCCCGAGAGGCAGAACCTTATCTGTTGAAAGGTTCAGAGTACAATATAGACTTTAGAGTCTGCTTGTTTGGCTTCAAGACCCAGCTCTCCCTCTTACTAAATGCATGATCCTGGGCAAGTTCCTGTAACTACTTCAAAATAAAGATTTTAATGCCTGCCTCATAGGGCTGTGGTAGGAATTTGACAAGATTTGAAGTTTTCAAGATAGTACCATGGTAAGCACTCAGTATTAAGTTTTATCATTTACTTATATCCCTAATACATATAATAAATAATAAGTCCTTCATAAATAATAAGCCTAGTTACTATGACTTTAATGTGAACTACATGCTTCTTTTATACTTTTCACTTTATTTATTTATTTATTTATTTATTTTTTATTAAGATACTTTTCACTTTCTTAATTCTCTCAGTAATTATTGTCAGTGTGCTCAGCTTGCCCTCATCTCACTCGAGCACACACACATCCCTCCCACTTGGCCCTCTGAGGATCAGGACTGTTTTGTACTTTCTTCAGCTTCTGAACACTGTAGCTTTCAATTCTCTACTGGTCTTGCTCCTTCCACCTTAGTAATCCCTGAGTGCATCAACACATGGTGGGAGTTTGACACTAAGCTTCCCCAGCTGCTGGCTCCCTGAGTTGAGTGAAGGGCCTAAGTAATGATTGATGTTCTACCACAATAGGAAACAGGGCTCCAAACACCAGTGTCCCCAATCTCTGGGGTGATAAGAGATGCTCCAGAGAGGCTAGCTGGGATTGGCATTGCCTTGCAGCAAAAGTAGCCCTATTTCCTCTCCATGTTCATGCTATGAATTTGACAATTTGATTTTTAAATGAGTTGTCAGGTGAAACCCTAAATTATTTAATCTTTCTCAAATTATTCATAGACTACCAGCAAGTCTACATAAACAGATTGCTTTAATATGGCATAAAATGAGTTGTCTTGCAACTCAATAGATGTTTTATTCAAAATGATTTATTGTGAGTATTCAATTACTAAATTTTCTACCCTATTTATAATTTGCAGAACTAAAATAAAATAGAGAAGTATGTCTCTTGTATCACTTGACCTTCCCACTCTCGATGTCTTTATGTGCAAAAGAGGATGCGGACAGGGGAAACCTTCCAGTGGACAGTGGTGGTCAGTCTAGGGTTAAGCACACAGAGATAGAAAGCACAGCAGCTGGGCTGCCCTGGACTCAGGGATCGGGGACTTACTTCTGAAGCAAGCAAACAAACCTAACACAGAGAAATAACTATTAGTTTTACACTTAATTTTTTTTTCATTAGATTTTTGAAGACTATGAGAAATTACTTCAGTCTGAGAATTATGTGACTAAGAGACAGTCTTTAAAGGTAATATCAAATTTAACTTAAAGTCTCCATAAATTGATGTCTTGGTATTAAATGATTGTTTTATTAGTAAGCAAGTAAATACAGAAAAATTTAAGTATCCTTTTTGTAACTTGAGAAATATTTTATGTTACCACTATACTTTATAGCAAAATAATGTGTCTTGCCTCAAATACTTTTTTAGAAGTAACAATATAAATAATAAGTATGTGCTACTACACAAAAAGTGTGTTGTGTGTGACCACAATTTGAGATTACTAATATATCTCCAACTTGAGATTAAATCTCCTATGAAATTCCTGTGGAAATGCCATTCTTCCTCATCAAACAGGGAGCCCAGCAGAGTAGGGCTACACATCTGTCTGTGAGTGGCCTTACCTCCCTCAGTGAAATGTGCCTGGAAGCAGCCATTTGTCCAGGAGGGACATTTCTTGTGTATTCTGCCCAGATACAGTAAACCCTTGATTTTGTAGACTTTGATTTAATGAACTTCGGATTAAACAGATAAAATTTCTGGTTTGTATGTCATGTGTGAAAATTAATACCGTGATAATTTTAAAATGCTTTTAACTAAGATTTGCTTATAATTAATAGGTTATTTTGCTATTCATTCACTGTTATTTTTAACAAATTTTAGCGAATAGGCCACATGTTGGGAAAAACACTAGTAATTTTGTTGAAATAAATATTATATACCTACAATTACAGTCTACATACTTAAATCCACTCATAAACAGTGTTCAGCAAATGATTAGCACGTGATCACACCGCATGCATAGTAATTAGTTCTGTTGTCCAATGGCATGACTTTCTGCAGCAGTTTCAACTCTTTCCACTGATGTTCCCACCTGTGCTAAGCCATGCCCCACCATGTGCGGTTGTTTACTTGAGGTGACTGGTGAATGCAAGCATTTACTAGATCTATTCAGTATAAATTTAAAATTACAATAATACATATAGAAAACTTTTCTGTGAAATTAAACTCTTCATGCTTACTTAATTTTAGTTACACAAACATGTCTATATAAGTAAAAACAGGTTAACTAATTTGTCAAATTTTTAACATATGAATTTGGAAAACCTACTTTATTATATAATAGACTTTCAGCTTTAATGGACACCACACACTTGAATTAATCTATTATGTCGAGGTTTTACTGTATTCAAAAGAATGTTTTTGGCAGGTAATACTTGGTTGTTTTTTGTCAAGCAATTTGTATGATGTTTGAGCTTACTAAATATCTTTCATTTTATTTTTATACTAGAGGCCTGGTGCACAAAAAATTGTGCACTCGAAGAGGTCCCCCTCAGCCCGGCCTGTGCCCTCTCGCAGTCTGGGACCCTTCAGGGGATGTCCACCTGCTGGCTTACACCTGCTCCCTAGGAAATCAGGCCTAAGCTTGCAGTCAGACATCCCCCTGGCAGCCCAGGAGTCCTTGGAGTATGTCCACTTGCCATTGGAGAGCAGACATAAGCTGCAGTCAGACATCCTTAGTGCTGCTGAGGAGGCAGGAGAAGCTCCCACCACCACCGCTGTACTGGCAGCCGTCAGCCTGGTTTGTGGCTGAGCAGAGCTCCCCCTGTGGGAGTGCCCTGACCACCAGGGGAAGCTCCTGTATTGAGCACCTGCACCCTGGTGGTCAGTGTGTGTCATAGTGACCAGTCATTCCCAGTGGTTCTGCTGTTAGGGTCAATTGCATATTACCTTTTTATTATATAGGATAGAGGCCTGGTGCATGGGTGGGGGCCGGCTGGTTTGCCCTGAAGGGTATCCCGGATCAGGGTGGGGGTCCTGCTGGGGTGCCTGGCCAGCATGGGTGAGGGACTGATGGCTGTTTGCAGGCTGGCCATGGCCCCTTCAGGGTGAGGGGTCCTGCTGGGGTGCCTGACCAACCTGGGTGAGGGGCTGATGGCTGTTTTCAGGCTGGCCACAGCCCCTTCAGGGTGGGGGGTCTTTCTGGGGTGCCTGGCCAGCCTGGGTGAGGGGCTGATGACTGTTTTCAGGCTGGCCACGGCCCCTTCAAGGTGGGGGCTCTTTCTGGGGTGCCTGGTCAGCCTGGGTGAGGGGCTGATGGCTGTTTTCAGGCTGGCCACAGCCCCTTCAGGGTGGGGGGTCTTTCTGGGGTGCCTGGCCAGCCTGGGTGAGAGGCTGATGGCTGTTTGCAGGCTGACCACAGCCTCTTTGGGATTGAGTGTGCTGCTGGGGTGCCTGGCCAGCCTGTATGAGAGGCTGATGACTGTTTTGCAGGCTGGGCACAGCCCCCAGGAACCCAGTTTCCAGCAAGGCTGGCTGGAAGCAGGTATCTGGGATTTATTTATCTTCTATAATTGAAACTTTGTTGCCTTGAGCGGAGGCCACAGCCAGCCTAGGCAGGCGGGGGAAGCTTAGCTTGCTCCATCACCGAGGCAAGCAAACCTACTGTTTGCTCTAGCTCTGTGGCTTCTATAATTGAAATTTTATTGCTTTGAGCGGAGGCCACAGCCAGCCTAGAGGAAGTTTAGTTTCCCCCATTGCAGGTGCAAGCAAACCTCCTATTTGCTCTAACTTCATGGCTGCTGGCAGCCATCTTGGTTGGGTTAATTTGCATATAGACACTCTGATTGGCTGGTGGGCATGGCTTAGGGTGTAGCGGAGTGGCACCAGTTAGCATATTACTCTTTTATTATATTAGATGTTTGGGATGACATTCATAAAACAATGCATTTGTTTCTAAATATTGTATAGTTTTAAGCTTAAGCCATAAATTAAATGTTTTGTACCATATTTTTGTAAATTCACTTTAACCATGAT
Source organism: Murina feae (assembly GCA_004026665.1). NCBI lineage: Eukaryota > Metazoa > Chordata > Mammalia > Chiroptera > Vespertilionidae > Murina > Murina feae. The sequence goes on along the minus strand of PVJC01023972.1, from coordinate 16,299 downwards.
TTTGCATTGGCCATGACCTGTTTTCCCCTGTATTTGTGCCCTCACTGTTCCAGCTTCCACCATGGAGGAGAGGTCAGTGTACTGTTTTCTGCCAGTCACTCAGCACTCTTTATTGAGTTTCCCTTTGAGGGAAAACCCATACAAGGTGATCCCTGTAGGAAAGATACCATGCTGCGTTCCTTGCTGGAACTCACTGTGATGAGACTGAGCTCTAGGCAAAGGCAGTGACATCAATGCCGGGCTCGCCCATATTCAGTTGTTAATGCAGTTGAAGATAAGAATGCATCCTATTGCCACAGCCATGTACTTGAAGAACAGAATTGCTTATTTGTGAAGGGCTCCACAAGGACAGCCAAAGCACAGCTGTCCATGTTTACAAGAGGTAGTCTCCCTGGGAGGAAAGTGGAAATTGAAACAGTCAACAGAGGTAACAGTGGTCTGAAGGGCCAGAATATAGGAAATTGCTTATAAATTTTGAAATCTTTCCTCTTTTCAGTGAGAATCTGTCAGATACTGGACCAAAGTAGAGACATTGTAACAAACTAAGGTGACAACTAAATTTAGCAGTCAAAAAAGCTGAGGATAATAGACTTTAGAATTATCCCTGTTCCATTTTCAGCAGTGACAAGAACTTGTGACAGAAATTTTTCTCTAGCTAGATAGGGTCTTAGGCAAAGTTATAAAACTGGCAGTTTTTTATTCAAATATCCCCCTTCTGGTTTTCCTTTCCTACTATCCTATCATCTCCTTCTACCCTGTGTCTATTGTCTCATTCTCTTCTCAAGATATCTTCAGCACTACCTTATCCTGTTCCCTTGTTAATATTTGAAAAGTGGTTAGAGCAGAGCCTAGCTCATAAATATGTTTGTTCAATAAAATAAAAAGAAATTTTATAAGTAAACTAGAGGCCTGATGCACAGAGTTCATGCACAGGGAGGGGTGTCCCTCAGCCCAGCCTGCACCCTTTCGCAATCCAGGACCCCTTGCTGCTAACCACCCATCTGCTCATTCCTTACCACTTGGTTTGCTGCTCCTTACCTCCCATCTGCTCATTCCTTACCACCCTCCCGCTCGCTCCTTACCGCTTGACTCACCGCTCCTTAGCACTACCACGGAGGTAGGAGAGGCTCCCACCACTGCTGCTGTGCTCACCAGCTGTGAGCCTGACTTTTGGCTGAGCTGCTTTCCCATTGTAGGAGCGCACTGACCACCCGGGGGACAGCTCCTGCATTGAGCATCTGCCCCTGGGTGGTCAGTGCACGTCATAATGACCAGTCATTCTGATTGTTCCACCGTAATGGTGGTTGGGCTTTTATATATATAGATATTCATCATTATCCTTAGAGTTTAATCTCTGGAAGGTATTGATCTAAATAAGTAATTGGAACTAGGATGTGAATTAGACTTATTCCTACGAGGATGCATTTGCATTTAAAAATAGAAGCCTGTTAATACAGTGGATGTGTGATTGGTATGTTATGTCATACAAATTTGGTGGGTAGCAAAGGAGAGGAAGGGTCATTCCTCACTGCTGTTTGCTGTCACCAGTTCTCTACTTCCCAGCCTCCCTCTTCATATGGTTCTCTAGTTAGAGACCTCTGCAATGTCCCCAGTGACACCAGCAAGAAGCAGCAGAGTTTGTATCTGGTATTAAAACACCTCCTTTTTCAAACTTATTATGTTTCCTATTCATTTACAAATACCTCAGCTGATTCATAAGACCTCTTTTTTACTATTTATTAATCCATGCAGACATACTACATCGGTTGCTATTCCTACCTAAAATTCTTTACAGTTGAGTGTCTTGAAAATATTTGATTAAGAATATGGAAAAACCAAGCACTGGTTGAACAGAAGAAAGAAAGAGAGAGAGAAGAAAGAAAGGGAGAAAGAGAGAGATAAATGAAACTAGTAAAAGGCGGATAAAGCATATCTGAGAATGCAGAAATTGTTTAAAAGGTTACCAAAGAGTTGGCATTTTTGAATGCCACATTATAGGCAGAGACTTGCTAAAATGGTCTTGTGTCACTCTATTCAAGGAAAGAGCTCACTAAATATTGTTTATTGTTTTCTTCAACAGAAAAACATTGTTTTGAAGAACTCTGCTAGCGTGCTGTTGGTTTTTCCTTTTGGAAATTAGATGTGTGGGTAGCAGCAGTATGTTCTATTTTAACATAACCTTGTTTGTGTCTCTGGATTCTGTAATATTTTATATATAGATGTTTTATAATTATAGGAAACAAGAGGTTAAATTATTACAATAGTCTACTTACAGTATTCTTCAAGTAATGAATTGTATTAAAACTAGGTGTTTTGTGGAAGGGCAATGTATGAAAGCAGCTCCCCAATGCTAGAAGGAACCGACATTCCAAAACATGAGACCAAGTCCAGTTTGTCAGTTATAAAAGCGAGCTTAAAAAAAGCGCCCTCCTGCAGTAGCAACACAACGATTCTGAGCCTTCCACTCCCACCCTTCACCCCCTCCGGACTCTGTATGTTATGAGAGCAATGAGAATTTGTGGATGAGCAAAGAGATCAGGTGCCAGAGGCTTTCGTGCAGTGTGAGGTAAGAAAAAAAGGGACAGTGTCTCGCCCTAGAGAATTGAGCTCTGGTTCCTGTTCCAGAGCCTCCCAGGGAAGGGGAGGGATTAAGGTCCATCATCACCCAGATGATAGGACAGCAGGTTAGCTTTAAGATGGGGTCACTTATATTCCTCACACTAGGCTATTTTCTGATTCCAAAGTAGTGCTACCTGCTGCCTTTTGTTAATCATATTCTAAAATTTCCTGAACTATTTTGAGGAGCTTAGATTCCTAGTGTCAATAAAAGGTAATTAACAGAGAAATTCCTTTCACTCATGTGACAGAGTTTGGAAATTTATTTCTTGTCTTCGTCAGGGCCCTGACATTTAATTACTAGCTAGAAAGATTATAATTCAAAAGAACCTTGGTGGAATTTGGGAGGGGTTTGGAATCTAGTCAATTTAATTAAAATGCTAAATTAAAAAACACACTCATTATATTTACTTGATGTGCATGGTTTTACTATGTAATATGAAGCCTATAGTGGGTTCTTTGTTTTGTTTTTTGAACATCTGGGAGCCATCTCACTGTCATCAGGGGAGTTTCTCTCTAACCTATAGGAATTGTTACCACTATAGTGAGAATGCAAGTTTATGAGATGGAGCAGCAGCACATTAAGCTGTGCTTTAGTCTCTTCAGTTATCCTCACTTTTGGTATTTTTGTTTTATTTTGAAGCGTCTTAGTCTTTCTGGCTGCTATAAGAAAATATTGTAGACAGGGTGGCTTAAATAATAAATATTTATTTCTTGTAGTTCTGGAGGCTTGGAAGTCCAAGATTAAGATGCCAGCAGTGAGAGAGCTCTCTGGGGTCCCTTTCATAAGAGCACCAGTCCCATTCATGATGTTTTCACCCTCATGTCCTAACCTCTTAAAGACCCCTTCTCCTAATACCATCATGTAAGAGGTTAGAATTTCAACATGTAGATTTTGGAGGGGATACAAGCATTCAGTTTATAACATGGAGTAATGCTGCATTTTGGGAACTATTAATTTGTCACCAGAAAATGTTTTGCTTTACTTTTTTTATAAAACATGCTACACATATTAAACTTCATTTGGATTCAGTACCAATGATTTTTTTTCTGGTTATATATCAGGGTTTGTAATAAGAATTTGGGGGAAAATATAAGTCCCTTTATATAACCTCTATTTTTTCCCCAGTAAGCTACTAGAGTACATTAATTTAGGTAATCTTACTAATAAAAGCCTAGGTGGTCCTCACTCCATCATGCCATGATGTCCTCATGGCGTCACAAGATGGCTGCATGCACAGCAGAGGAGGGGCCCAGCGGTCGCTCCACGTGGCTTCTGCCGGGTTTCCTGCAGCCCCATGCACACCACAGAGGTAGGACCCCGGCCCCAGCCTACTTCTTTGGGACAATCCATCGAGGAGCCCCGGATGGGTGGTCAGGGCCTACCTCTTTGGGGCAATCGATCACAGGGCTCCCACACTGTGAGAGGGCACAGGCCAGGCTGCGGGACCCCCTCTGAGTGCATGAATTTCATGCACTATGCCTCTAGTGGGGGTATAATTATAGAGTCAATTTTGTTATTCTTATTCTACCTCAAGATAATTTAAGCAATGAAAATAATAAATTAATTTCTTGCTAGCTCTTGATTAGAGCTACAGAGTGAGCTTTTTAAAGCTGCAGCAATGATTGGATTAAAAATAGATTCAGAAATGCATTAAGTACGGACTTTAACAAAACCGTAAAAAACTTAAGATAACTACTGCTTTCATGCCTGTGCTTTAAAATGTGCTTAAGGACTTCGATTTTTTTAATGTCAACATTCTAAACTCACATTTATATTTTGTTTTTCAGTGGGAAGCAGTAAGGTGTATTTTGAATAAGATGGCTCTCAGATTATAGTATTGATATTTTGTTTTATTTGTTATAGCTGTTGGGTGAACTGATCCTGGATAGACACAACTTTGCCATTATGACAAAGTACATCAGCAAGCCAGAGAACCTCAAACTGATGATGAACCTTCTTCGAGATAAAAGTCCCAATATTCAATTTGAAGCCTTTCATGTCTTTAAGGTAAAGTATAAGATACAGAAATAAAATGGGCATTTGTTTTCCAGTTTCAAGTGGCAAACTCTCTACTTTTTATTCTCCTTTATACTTGAGAAAAAATTAAATTAAATAGGCAGTCTTTTGTTTTGCATGACTTAGGTGAAATTTTAGAGTTATATTAATGAATGCCCATTTCTTTCTAAAAGGTTTCTAACTAATCCATATCTCTAAATATTTTCTCTGTTTTTATTAAGAAAATAGGTAGATACTGTTTCCTAAAAGTTACTAAAATAATCAGTGACTGAGCTAGAACCCAAATCCCAAGTGTGAGAATTTGAATGTTTTGCTTTCTGCCTTAAGTGTTTCTCTGAACCTTAAATGAAGCAGTGAAGAAACACTTGGGTACTACTTACTTTTCTTACTTACTAATAAATATTTTTGTAAATGCATTTTCCTATGACAGAAAGCTAGCCCCTATAATACCTGCTTTCTCTTCCTAATACGTTTTTCATTAGTATCCTAATAAAAGAGCAATATGCAAATTGACCGTCACAAGATGGTTTCCCCCGTGTGGTCAAAGATGGCTGCCACAAGATGGCCAGCAAGGGAGGGCAGTTGGGGATGACCCAGGCCTGCAGGGGAGGACAGTTGTGGGGGACCCAGGTCTGCAGGGGAGGGCAGTTGGGGGGACCCAGGCCTGCAGGGGAGGACAGTTGGGGGGGACCATCCTGGAAGGAGGAGGGCAGTTAGGGGCAATCAGGCCAGCACAGGAGCAGTTAGACGTTGATCAGGCTGGCAGGGGAGTGGTTGGGAGCCAGCCATTCTGGATTGTGAAAACGGGCAGCCAGACATTCCTCAAGGGGTCCCAGATTCAAAAGGGGCAGGTTGGTCTGAGGGACACTACCACCACCCCCCACCCCCACTCCGTGCAGGAATTTCGCGCACTGGGCCTCTAGTCCTATATAATAAAGCCCTATTCAAATCAACTGAATAGCAGAATGACCAGTGGAACAACCAGTCGCTATGATGCCCACTGACCACCAGGGGATAACTGGCAGCAGCAGTTGGAGTCTGGGGCTGGCCAGCAGACAGCACCAAGCCACCAGCCAAGGCGGGTGCCAGCGAGGGCGCCCTGATTGCCCCGCCCACCAATCGCCCCACAGATTGGCCCTGATCACCGTCCAGGTCTAAGTACCCTACCCTATGTATTGGGAACAATCTCTTAGATTTAAAAATTAAAACCTGGCAAGGCTACTCTAGCACTGAAAAAACAGGATGATGCAGAGATGACATGCATGGACTCAGGCTTGCACATTTTGTGGTCAGCCCTGATTCTGACACTTATAACTGTGGGACAAAGCCAATTACTTAACTTCTCTCTGCTTCAGTTTTTCCACCCATAAGATGGGGAAAATGGTACTATTGCCTCACAAGGATCATGTTATGTACTACTTTTTATAATCAGGGCAAAAAAACGTAGCTGCCCATACAACAGCAAGATGCCTTTCACCTGTATGAAAAGTACGGTCACTGGTGCATACAGTGTCCTGGATCAAGAGGGATGTCTGTCTGCTGGTTTAGGCCCATGGGGATCAGGTCTAAACCAGCAGTCAGACATCCCTCAAGGGCACAGGCTGGCCTGAGGGCCTTTTTGTGCATGAATTTTGTGCACTGGGCCTCTTGTAAGTAATAAAATGGCCTCCTAGAAACTTTAGACAATAGATTTTTATAGATTATAGTTGATGAGAAAAATCTAATCTGTAATCCCATAACCCTAACTATTGTAAAGGTTTTAGTAAATTTTATTTTCCTGTGCACATATTTGAAGATTTTCTTCTCTACAGCTGTATTCACTTTGTATATAAAATTCATATCCCGATTTTATCATTGGATGCCATAACATCAGTAAACGTTAATTCATTATCATTATATGTTATTTTTAGAGCTACTAGTTTTATTGGCATCATAGTTTATCATTGGGTATATTTATTTTAGTTTACTTAACATATTTCTGCAGGCTAGGTGGGCATTTTTTAGTCTTTATAATGTATGTTCATTAATTGAATTTATCAGTCTATACATGGACACATGGCAGTTTATAAGATACCAGAGGCCCAGTACACAAAATTCATGCATGGGTAGGGTCCCTAGGCCTGGCCGGCGATCAGAGTTGATCTACGGGGTGATTGGTGGGGTGATCGGTAGAGTCTCTGCTGGCACCCACTTGGCTATCCTGGTGCCACCCACTAGCCAGCCCTATCCCCCCTACCCCCCCCCACCACCAATGATCAGGGCTTGTGGACTGAGAGCAGCTCCTGCATTGAGCGTCTTCCCCCTGTGGTCAATGCATGTGATAGCGACCGGTCATTCTGCCAGTCATTGAACTGTTTGGTCGATTTGCATATTAGGCTTTTATTATATAGGATTTAATTGTTGCTCTGAGAGGTAAATAAAAGTTTTAATCCTTCTTTCAGACACCAAATCTTCATTGTCCAAAAAGTCACTAGAGCAATTTAAATCCAAAATTAATTTATAAATTCCATTCAATTACATTTAAAATAGCAACAGGAATTTTCCTAGAACTTATGCTAATTCTAAGATTTGTTATTTTTGTGTGTTTTTTGTTGTTGTTATTGTTGTTTGCTTTTTAAAATTTTATCTTTATTGTTGATAGTATTACAGATGCCCCCCCCCCCCCATTGACCCCTTTCATAAGTTATGGCTTAGGATTACCGAAGGTAACTTTGAAGACCAGATAGGGGAATCCTTCCTACCAGATTTTAAACTTATTATGCCCAGTCAAAATGGCACAGTAGGAAAATGCTATGCTTGCCTTCTCCTGTGACCACATCAAAATTACAACTAAACTACGGAACAGCCATCATTGAGAACCACTTGAAGTGTGTCAGAACAGAAATCCCATAACTAAGGATATAAAAAAGAAGCCACATTGAGCCCAGCCAGTGTGGATCAGTGGTTGAACATGAACCCATGAACTAGGAGGTTCAATTCCCAGGGCACATGCCTGGGTTGAGGGCTCAGTTCCCAGTAGGGTGTGTGCATGAGTCAGTTGATCAATGATTTTTCTTTCATCATTGATGTTTCTATATCTCTCTTCCTCTCCCTCTCTGAAATCAATAAAAAATATATTTTAAAAAAGAAACCACATCGAGACAAGTACGAGGGGCCTTCACACAGAATGGGCTGGTCCCAAACCCATATGTTGCAGTTTTCTCAGCTTCAGAGGTCCCTGCTGAAGAAGAGAGGTCCCAGGTCCATATCATGCTTTCTAGCCCAGGGTTCCAGCGCAGGGAAGAGAAGACCCCATAAATTCTGGCTGTGAAAACTAACGGGGATTAAGGCTGAGAGGATTCAATCTGGTAAGAAGGAGGGCTGCTGGAGTCCTAGGCATTCCTTTCAAAGGGCCTGTGCATGGACTTACTCTCTGATGAACTCAACTGCTCTGAGCTTCAGTGCTGGGATTGTGGCTGTAAGAGCACCAGGACATACCAGAGGAACTTAATTATCTGGCTCAGTGTGAGGGCTGGAGAGGCAGCTTTATTTCAGACAGATGTGCTGGCAGAGGCCATTGGTCCTTTCTTGAGCCCTCTCCCACCTAGCCTGCAGGCTCAAGCTGGCACCAAGTCTGAGTCTCCATCAGCCCAGCTAAAACCATTTGCCCAGCCCTGGTGATTCCTCCACTCACCCAACTTGCTGGCCTACCTAGGCCACTTCTGGTGGCTTTTCCATACAAATAGCCTGTCTCATGCTTCATACTTTACTAAATTCTCTCAAAGGTTCACAAACTTCAAGTAAGCAGTATCTGGCCTCACTGTGCCCATACTTCTTACTAATCAGCCCAAGCCTAGCACAAGCACCCACCATCTGCAGATCATATTAAGAGGCCCTGGGCAGGGCACAGGCAGTGCACCTGACCCCTTCCTAAGAGACCTGCTATATAAGGCCACTCTACCAAGACTAGGAGACAGCTTTACCCAACACAGAAAACACAGGGCGGCAACCATAATGAGAGAAACAAATATGTCCCAAATGAAAGAACAGAACAAAACTTCAGAAAAAGAACTAAACAAAATGGAGACAAGCAATCTACCAGATACAGAGTTCAAAACATTGGTTATAAGGATGATCAATGAACTGAGGAGAATAGTAGAGGAAATCAGTGAGAACTTTAACAAAGACATAGAAAACATGAAAATAGATACAGGAAACAAAACAAAAAAAAGACAGTCAGAAATGAAGAATACATTAGAAGGAATCAACAATAGATTAGATGAATGAGTGTATTGAATCAGCAATTTGAAAGACAAGAAAGAAAACATGCAATCAGAACAGCTAAAAGAAAAAATAATCCAAAGACATGAGGATAGTTTAAGGAATCTCTGGGATATCATCAAGTATACCAACATTTTCATCATAGGGGTACCAGAAAAAGGAGAGAGAGAGCAAGGGATTAAGAACCTATCAGAAGAAATAGTGACAAAATTTCCCTTAACCTGGCAAAGTAAATAGACACATGTCCAGGAAGCACAGAGTTCCAAACAAGATGAATTCAAAGGGGCCTACACCAAGATACATCATAATTAAAATGACAAAGGTTAAGCACAAAGAAAGAATCTTAAAATCAGGAAGAAAAAAACAGTTAGTGGCATATAAGGGAGCTCCCATAAGACTATCAGCTGATTTCTCAACAAAAACTTTGCAGGCCAAAGGAGATTGATCAGAAATATGCAAAGTGATGAAAAGCAAAGACCTATAACCAAGATTATTCTAGCCAGCAAAGCTATCATTTAGTATTGAAGAATAGATAAAGAGCTTCCTAGACACAAAAAAGCTAAAGGAGCTTGTCACCACCAAATCAATATTGCAAGAAATGTTAAAGGGACTTCTTTAAGAAGAAGTCCCTTTAACATTTGTCTCTAATTAAAGGGCATATGATGTCTGAATGGATAAGAAAATAAGACCCATGTGCATTCTGCCTACAAGAGGGCACTTCAAGTCAAAAGACATGCAGGAATGAAAGTAAAGGAATGGAAAAAATATTTTATGAAAATGAAAACAAAACAAAAAAATGTGGGGTTAGCAGCACTTATGTCAGGCAAAATTGACTTTAAAACAAAGACTAGGCCCTAACCAAATAACTCAGTTGGCTAGAGCATCATCTTAATACACCAGTTGCAGGTTCGATCCCCATTCAGAGCTCATATGAGTATCAACCAGTGAACATACAAATAAGTGGAACAACAAATTATTTCTCTCTCTCCCTCTCTCTCACTCTCTCACTTTTTCCCTCCCTCCCCTCCCTTCCCTCCCTGTATCAAAAACTTAATAAAAATTTTTAAACAAAGGCTATAAGAGACAAAGAAGGACCCAGCAATTTTACTTCTTGATATTTTTCTGAAGAAACCACAAACACTAATTCAAAAATTCATATGCATCCCTATGTTCATTGTGTCATTATTTATACTAGCCAAGATATGAGAGCAACCTAAGTATCGACAGATGAATGGATAAAGAAGTGGTTCATATATTCAATGGAATATTACTCAGCCATAAAAAAAAGAATCTTACCATCTGCAACAACATAGATGAACCTACAGGGTATTATATTAAGGGAAATAAGCCAGACAGAGAAAGACAAATGTCATATGATTTCACTTATTTGTGGAATCTAAAAAACAAAATAAATGAACAAACAAAACAGAAGTAAACTAATAGGTACAGAAAACATTTTGATGGTTGCCAAATTGGAGGGGGTTGGCTGGATGAGCGAAAAAGAAGAAAGGAATAGGTGTGAAATTGTCCATTATAAAAACAGTCACAGGGATGTAAAGTACAGTATTAAGAATATAGTCAATATTGTAATAACTATGTATAGCGTCAGATGGGCACTAGACTTATTGGGGTGATCACTTTGTAAGTTATATAAATGTGTAGTCACTACGTTGTGTAGCTGAAACTAATATAATACTCTAAGTTAACTGTGATTGAAAAATTAAAAATTATTTAAAAAATAAAACGTGAAATGCCAGTACCAAAAAAAATTGTTATGGATTTGTAATAAATGAAGACAATATTGTATTGGCACAAAGGTAGACAAATAAGACAAGAAAATGGAGTACAGGGCCCAGAAATAAACCTTAGTAAATATGAAACGATATTTGATAGTGGAAATATTATAAAAAAATCAGTGAAGAAAGGGTTCACTATTTAATAGTGTCTAAGGTAAAGGATTATCCATATAGAAAGTTTTATGCTCCATTATACTCAGAAATAAATTCTAGGTAAAGACCTACTACACTTGAAAAGCAAAATTTTTTTAACTGTTAGATGAGAAAATAGGAGACTGTATTTATTAATTTAGAGTGGGAAGATTTTCTTTAAAAAGAAAAATAAAACAATAGAAAATATTAATAAATTTGATCACATTAAAATTTAAAACTGCTAAAAAACACATAAGCAGAGTGAAAAGACAGGATAGAATGTGATACATATCCTATCTACACTAATAAAAAAGAAACATGCAAATTAACCATCACTCCATCACTCTGCCACTCCGCTACATCCACAAGCCATGCCACCACCCAATCAGGAGCAAGTATGCAAATTAACCCAACTAGGGTGGTGGTGGCCACGGAGCTGGAGCAAGCAGGAGGCTAGGGTTGCCCCCAACAATATAGGAAGCCAAGCTTCCTGCCTGCCCTGGCCTGCCCTAGGCTCCACTCAAGGCTACAAAATTTAAATTATGGAAGATAAATAAATCCCAGATATCTGCTTCCAGCGGGACCTGGGCTCCGCTCAAGGCTACAAAGTTTCAATTGGGTTGCCGGAGGGCGTGGCCAGCCTGAAAATGGTCATCAGCCCCTCACCCAGGCTGGCCAGGCACCCCAGTGGGACCCCCACTCTGATCCTGGACACCCTTCAGGGCAAACCAGCCAGCCTCCACCCGTGCACCAGGCCTCTGTCCTATATAATAAAAGGGTAATATGCAAATTGACCCTAATAACAGAACAATTGGGAATGACTGGTCACTGTGACACACACTGACCACCGTGAGGCAGATGCTCAATGCAGCAGCTGCCCCCTGGTGGTCAGTGTGCTTCCACAGGGGGAGCTCTGCTCAGCCACAAGCCAAGCTGACAGCTGCCAGTACAGTGGTGGTGGTGGGAGACTCTCCTGCCTCCTCAGCACCGCTAAGGATATCCAACTGCAGCTTAGGTCTACTCCCCACTGGCAAGTGGTCATCCCCCAAGGACTCTGGGCTGCCAGAAGGATGTGTGACTGCCAGCTTAGGCCCTATCCCCCCAGAGTGGGCCTATGCCAGCAGGTAGACATCCCCTGAGGGATCCCAGACTGTGAGAGGGCACAGGCTGGGCCTCTAGTATAGTAAAAGCCTAATATGCAAATTGTCCCCTCGGGTGGTTGTTTGACTGCACACTATGATATGCGCTGACCACCATGGGGTGGCACAGAACATGGCAGGTGTCTGCGGTGCTGGCAGCAGGCAACCTGCTGGAGGCACTGCCAGCCCCAGTGGGCCCCAACAAGAGTGGGACCACAGTAGGATGGTGGAGCAGGTGAGCGAGTCGTGCCAGGCCTAGACAGGTGCAAGCAGGGGCCCAATTGCCCCACCAATTACCCCACATATGATGACCAGGCACTAAGGGAGCCGGGCAGGGGGCCAGGCCCAAACTGAAAGCCCTGCAAATGGCAACCAGCGGCAGCGGCAGTGGGTGGGGCTGCCTCCAGGCTCCCAGGTGCTGAGGGATTTAGGCAGGGGAGGGGTGTGCCCTGACTAATTGCCCCATAGGCAGGATGGTGGAACAGGTGAGGGGGCAGCACCAGGCCATGGTGAGGTGCCAGGCGGGGATGCAAAGCTAGGGGTTCGAGCTGGGGCTGTGAGCCTAGGGGAGTGAGCTCGGGCCCCAATCCCCGCAGGCTACCCCAAAGGACCCCACCTGTGCACAAATTCGTGCACTGGGCCTCTAGTAACTTATAAAAAGCCAAACAAGTCAATGGGCAAAGATACAAGTTAATAAACACAGATGAGGAAACCTAATTGGCCAATTAAATAGTTGAAAATGCTCATATTACTAGTAATTGTGGAAATGGCCATTAAAATATTGATGATATACCAGTTCATGTTCTTTATATTGGCAAAAATATTGTCTGACAATATCAAATTTTGGTAATGTTGAAGGCTGTGAGAACTCTCATACACTGCAAATTGGTACAACTACTTTGGAGAATAGTTTAGCAAAATTAAGAACTGAAAGTGTACATAAGGAATCAGGTACAAAAATGTTCATTGCAACATTGTTTAGAATGGTGTAAAATTAGTGAAAAAAATAAATGGCTGGGGAAATAAAAATTGTGACATAGCCATATAACTGTATATATTAATGGACTAAAATTAATAGAGTTATATGAATCAGTGTGGATAAACCTCAGAAGCATTAATGAGATAAACAAACATTAAAAGAATATTATTTAAAGTTTGAAAACATGCAAAAACAATACCATATGTGGATTCAGTTATGCATTTATAGTCTAAAAACCTGCAAGGGAGGGTTAGGGAAGAGAATGGTATCATAAAGAAGTGTCCAATAGACTTTAATTATATCTGTAATATTTTATTTTTAAAATTTCAATTATTCCTATACTCTTCTCTGTTACAATTATTTCATAAAAAATAAATACAAATTTGATGGAACAAAAATAGACTTCTGTGGACTAGAAAATGCCTATGTAGTATAAAATGATTGTCCCTCTTACAACCCTTTTGATGGTAAGACTATGTGTCATATCATTCAGCTTCCATGGAATTTTAATATCTCATCCTAGAAGAGAACAAGTTTTATATAATTATGCTAAAAATGCATAATTCATTGGGTGGCAAAATAGAAATAACCTACTTTTATCCTTTGAGGTCAGAATTTGAATCATCTAATCATTGGACAGATTAGGTACATTTAAAAATAGTTGACTGCTGCTTTACTTGCATATGTGTATAACCCTAATCCTACCTTGTACCTAAGCTATGCTCCAAACACTGAAATGTGAATGGAATTGTTTACTTGCCAAAAATACCTTATTATTTAGAAAAAGTAACAGCAAAGGCCTAGAGTTTTTTCACAGCTCTTTATTGATAGTTTTTCCCCCATAGCACCTTCCATAAGGTACAGAAAATGTGACATGACTAAAAATGTCTGTCAGATTATTAGCGTCTCATTTTCATTAGCATGCTGATAAGTTCAGGGACTGCAATGAGATGCCATTTCACATGTTCTCCTGTTGACAGCAGGATGGTGTGGTGACAGTAAGAAAGAACTGGATGGAAGTCAGGGGCCCCAGGTTTTTGTTCTGGCTCAGTTGCCAACATTGACTTTGGGCAAATCCATCTGGATCTATCATTTCCTCACTTACAGAATGAGTAACATTAAAGTCTGGGTCTAAGATACCAGGTTCAGATGACCTTTGTCTCTGTCATCTGGCTCTCCCAGAGATGTGTCCATTACGAATGTAGGAATCAGCTCTGAGCTAATCTTCCTTTCCCTTCTCTGTTAACCTCCTTAATGGCAAAGGACATGTTGCCACTTCCCACCAAACCGTGTAGGGGTGTGGGTGGTCTGTGCCTTTTGACTCACCTCTCAGAGCTGCTGGAACTTGGGAATGACTCATGCCAAAATTGGTCCTAAGTGTATTACTCTGTCACTCACATCCAAGCAGTTGGCCACAATAGCCATCTCTATGAAAACAAGAAACCCTAGCCTAGCTTATTCCAAAACTCAAAGGCCAGCTTGATAATTCATCTAAAAAAAAGTATACAGAACAAGAAACATCCTAGTTGAGAACAATTTTCATGTGGTCTTACTGAAAAGCATGCAGAATTACACATTAATTTGGTGAAAGACTAACCCTAAATTACCCACTTCCTGAAGGACCCATTTTTTAACAGACCAACTTCCCTAGTCACAATGCACCAAATCTAAGTCTACTGATGGAGAGAGCGATTGAGATCAAATGAATTTAGGAGTCAGCTATGAGCTGATCCTATATAATAGAGTAATATGCAAATTGACCCTCACTCCATCACACTGTCATAAAATGGCTGTGCCCACATTGGAGGCAGGGTTCCCGTAACACAAAATGGCTTCACCCACAGCGGTGGTGGGGTTCCTGTAACGAGCCAGAATGAGCAATCAGCAGGGACCTGAGGTTGTGTGGTGCTGGGCCAGGGCAGGAGACCTGAGGCTGCGCCCCCCTGCCCAGGAGAGCAGGATGGGGGACCTCAGGCCACGCCCTCTGGCCAGTGAGGCTTGACAGGAGACTCAGGCTGCACCCCCCCTAGCCTGGCAGGGCTTGATGGGGAACCTCAGCCACAACCCCCGCCCCTGCACTGGGCCACAGGACCTGAGGCTGCGGCCCCCTCCCTGGCACTGGGCTGGGGGACTTCAGGCTGTGCCCTTCTCCCTGGCGCTAGGCCAGGGGACATCAGGCCGTGCCCCAGACCCGGCAGGGCTTGACAATGGACCTCAGGCTGCACCCCCGGCGCCAGGCTGGGAGACCTGAGGCTGCATCCCCCGCCATGGTGCCGGGCCGGGGGAACTGAGACTGCACCCCTCACCCAGTGGGGCTTGACAGGGGACCTGAGGCTGTACCACCTGCCTGGTGCTGGGCTGGGGGACCTGAGGCTGCACCCCCCCACCCCCCGCCAGCAGGGCTTAACAGAGGTGGGGCTGACTGGGTCTGGATCTTGCCCAATGAGGGTGGGGCTGGCCAGGTCTGGGTTTCGCACAATTTAGAGGTTCATGCAGGTAGACGAGGACTTGACTCTGGATCCTGCAGTGTGCCCCAAACTCTGACAGGAGGAAGATTTTCATGTACATTTTACTAATTTTCTTTCATCTCTGACAATTCTATTATAGAGAAAGGGCAAATAGCAATATTAAAATATTTCCTATAATTACCGTATTTTTGGCGTATAAGATGACTGGGTGTATAAGACGACCCCCAACTTTTCCAGTTAAAATATAGAGTTTGGGATATACTCGCTATATAAGACTACCCCTCTTCCAATGCACACCAAATAAAAATTAAAAAAACATCAGATTTGATTTGAAATGAATGTAGTGCAGCCGTTTTTGAGCTCCCCCCACCATATGCGGCAACCACAGATTTTCCAGTTTGGCTTGCAAGTTTCAGCACCCGCCATATAAGACGACACCTGGCGCATAAAATGACCCCTGACTTTTGAGAAGATTTTCCTGGGTTAAAAAGTTGTCTTATACACTGGAAAATACGGTAATCGACTTTTAATGTGCACGAATTTTGTGCACCGGGCCACTGGTTTAATAATAAAACTTTTTCTTAAAATTTTTTTTTATTTTATTTTTTAAATTTATCTTTATTGTTCAGATTATTACAGTTGTTCCTCTTTTTTCCCCCATAGCTCCCCACCTCCCAGTTCCCACCCCACCCTCTGTCCTTGCCCCCCCACTGTCCTCATCCATAGGTGTACAATTATTGTCCAGTCTCTTCACGCATCCCCAACACCCTTAACCCCCGAAAATTGTCAGTCCACTCCCTTTCTATGCCTCTGGTTCTATTCTATTCACCAGTTTATTCTGTTCATCAGATTTTTTATTCACTTGATTCTTAGATTCACTCGTTGATAT